>LOND01000502.1:7694-21801 GCA_014220965.1 Paragonimus kellicotti | reverse complement strand
AACAAACGTTTCTGTGCCTGCGGCTGCCGCTCACCACAACAGTGACGTGGAATATCCTAGAAGAAAACGTTACTAAGAAGGTTGAAAATTAATAGAAGTCTAAGCGGAAGAACTAGAAATGGTATGGATGCATACGCTCAAATTGACTACGACCAACACGTGGCACTCCGGCTTACATTCATTCTGATCGTGGATCAACATTTAGGTCGACTAGTGTTCAACAGTTCTTCAAGGAAGGAGAGTTGCGACAAGCAGAACGACACCATACAACCCCCAGGTAACAGGTCAAGTAGAGCGTTTGAATGAAACGCTTTGGAAAACCGTGTTGCTCGCCCTGAAATCTCGTAACTTGGCAATCAATCAATGGGAATTTGTTCTTCTCGATGCTTTGCACTCCGTCAGATCACTCCTGTGCTTTGCAACTAATGCTACAGCATATGAAACGTAGATCAAACAACAGTGTGTTCATCCATACAGTCTGAGAAATAAAGACGCATGAACCAATTGCATATTGATGCTGACCGCCAAATACCATAACTCCGATCAGTGTGCACATGCTCAATCTTTCCTCTGTGATCTACCATTTATTCCCTACTCGCATTTCTTGGCGGTGGAGATTATAATACTTTGTGGTATTTGTTTCATTGTTGATTAATCTATTTGTGCTTTCCATTTCAGTTGCCATAGGTCAGTTGGTAGACGAATAAAACCTATCATGCAGACTTGTCACTCTCATGCTTCTAACGCGTAATCGTTGTTTTGCACCGCTGAATCTGATTAGTTGTAACGCATGTAGACCTATAAATATACACATGTTTGTGCTAGTGGACCTTTGTGTAAACACATGACTAGCTAATCCAATTGTAAACAAGTTTGTTCAAAAATAATACCATATAAACAAATACATAGATTCAGGGCTGGATGCCCAAGTCACCCTGATCCCGTCAGTTTTCCTGTTTCGATATCTAGCGGGCTTCTGTTAACCTGAAAAGCAATAGTCAAAGATAGAGTGTAGCACCACTCTGAGGAATTACAGAAAGTACCAAGAACAGCGTGAAGTACTGATCTAAGAACGTCTCAAGTAAGTGAGAATCTAACGACATGTTGGAACGATCTGTAAAGGGGCAACTAACAACATCAAAGGAAAGGTCAATCCGGTGATTGATAATCCTGTAAGATAATAACTGTTACTAAGACAGATCCGCGATCGAACCCTGTAGAGCTTTCTGTTGTGACCTCCTCGACTAATATCAGCCACGGAGGGGAAGAATTGCTGCACGAATCCTGCGCTATAAGAAAAAGTGAGAAAGGATTAACTTACTACACGGTCTGCGAAATCCAAATGGATAGAGATCAAGGATTTCAAGTCGAGACTCGTAGGAGTAACGTTTCAGGCAAGTGACCATTTTGGTGTCTAGCCACCAGATAAGTTCAATAGTCAACATACCTTTCGCAGGCCAGTATACACGACCTGCTTAACATACCCTAGCAGCGGTCTTACACAGCCCCCGTAAATCGTTTGAAAAGCATGCCTGTATATGCGTGGAAAGGCTCGTAGTACTATCCTGCGAGTTTCAAATCTCTTTTTGGCGGCCATCTATTAATGATGAAAGAAGGATAGACAATACGACAGCCGAATCTCTAGACTTTTTTTCAAGTCAACTTCCGTGACAGTTAATGCATTATGTGCATTATGTCTCGTAAATAGGTTACCAGTCTCCACTGAGTGATATACATGCACATTTTTTTCGTCTGACCAGTACATAATACTATCAAGATCCAGTCGTAATGCACAGGATTCAAAATCATTCCAGATTTCTACGTCTTCAGCATAAAGCAGTGTTGCTGGAGATAAGATCGGAAGGGTCAGTGATATATATACCAGAAATAGGGGCGAAACCAAGAACGGATCCATAAGGAGATTCAGTGAAGATCAGGGACAGAAAAGACAGATCCGATCTCGTTCTCACTCCAGAAGTTCTGTTACCAAGGAAATAAGTGACCCGATGCAGAATCTTTCTTTAGATGTCAAAAGCTTCTGGTTTATGTGAAAAAGGGCCATGTGAGACCGGGTCAAAGGTCTCGGTAAAATCGAAGAAGATAGCGTCTGATGTATGACTTCTGTCTTTGGCTTTTGTCAGGTCAAATATGAACATTAACACATTGGTTACGCATGATCTGTCGGGATGGAAGCCATGCTGGGTAGGAGAGTAGGGTTTATTTGAGAAAAAATGCTCAAGAATGATGCGTTTTAACAAATGCTCCATTCATCTTGCAAGGGATGCTAGTGAAGCATATCGGCCGATAACTTGCAGGAGAGTTCAATCACTTGCCTTGAATATATAGAAGTGACAGTGGCCTCTTCCCATGCCTTCGGAAGAGTGCCAATCCAAAATGTCTGTTTAAATAAATCAAGGAGGAATACCGCCGAACTAAAGGCCGCCCCTTCAAAGATTCGAGGACGGATCGCGTCTGGTCCCATTGTACTTCAATAATTGACACTGACTAGGAGATCCTGAACACCGAACACAGAAAAATCAGCTGTTAGGAGTGAATGTTAGAAGTTTTGCGCTTCGGGAAATGGGAACCAGCTCTACTAAACCACACTGTAGGCCGCCGAACAATCATGCACGAACACCTCGATAACTATCTGGAGATTGGAAGGGGCTTACTCGTCGATTAACCACGAAGAAAGCACTATGGGCTTGTTTCTCCTCTAGTGGCGCATGCATTTTTATAGGCAGGCTACATCATCACCATCACCATCATCATCACCACCATCATCATCATCATGGTAGCCATGAGCCTGGCGGAAAGGTACTGTGACTGGAGCCGTCGCTCACCTTAACAGCCCATTCAGCGTTTGCGCTATTAACAGAGACAACATGGTCAAATACAGCGAGCCTTCTGATATCTTACTTGTGGACAGGTCACCTTTCCGAACCGAATAGCGAAACAGAATTCACACAAGCACAACACACTTTTCCTTTCAGCAACAACCGAACGTTTTCCGACGTCATATGTGACGCACTTTGGCAACGGCAACTCGTGAGTTTCCTATGCCTTCTTAGGCGATCATGGTCGATTTAACACAACTTGGGCGTTAGTGAGAGACCTTGGGGACGATGCGTTCGTTTCCACCTTCCGTGCTACTGGAGGGTGGCTCCTGGTTTCGCATCCAGAGAAATCTGATAATCATAAATTACGTTAATCAATGTAACCTGGAACGGCAAGTGACCGTGAGGACAGTTATAACGAAGCGCGCGGCAGCAACGAGGCAGTAACAAACGGTGAGCCGTACGACGAGTAATATGGGCAAAAAATTAAACGACGCGAAAGATGTAGGAATCATTCTCCGAGCACCAATAAATCAAAAAACAATACGACACAACACCAGACAGGCAGACATATTCACTGAGAAGATATCGAATTACCACGTGTTGTAATGACATGGTCAGCACACTGATAGTGACCTGGAAGACGCAACATGGGGATGAAATGAATCATCACTTAGGAAAGCAAACGTGCAGAAGCCACTCGTGAAAAAGCGATCCAATACTGGCGCCAGATCACGATCTGAGACTTCGAGTGACCAAAAAAGCACGTTACTGTCTCTTCAAAGTAGCGGAGTTAGAACAAACTGCTTTCGAGAAAATTTTACATACAGTGCTTCAGCCAAGCTCATCAAATTTACATTACTCTCCTACATTGAACACTTTCAGTCGAGTCATAGACATTCCTACTGGTTTATGCTTACCAGGATGCACATTAGGTGTGTGCGGTGTTAGTTCCACACAGTAGACGTTATTATTTCCAGCGACTTCATGCGACGTGGATACACAGGTTTTGTGACAGGCCACAAGGTTCGCTGACCCGAGTCGGTGTTGTGTCTTGTCTCGAATGTCGAACTGGCGTTTGTTGACCTGAAAAGCAGACGGTAAAAACAGGACGTAGCACCGCTGTTGGGGATTACAGTAAATACTAAGAACAGAATAAGATTACCCGCATAAAGGTGCTTTGATCAGGTGATAATCAAACAAGGCTTCGAAGCAATCTCTAGAAGCACTTCTAACGACCTCAGAAGGAAGGTCGTTCCGGTGGTTGATAATCTTATAAGGAAAGAACTGTTGTCAAGAGAAGGTCGGAGGACAAAGCTTGCAAAGTATCCCGCCGTCCTTTGTGGCCGTCATCATCTCCTATGATAAGGAGCTGTTCAGTAAGACCTACTCTGGAAAAGAAGTGTGTGAGAATTGAATCAATGCTGAATCGTCCAAATTCGAATGAGTACAAACCAAGACGTTCGAGTTGATTTTCGTACGCGCTATTTCTTCGGCCCGTGACTAGTTTGGTAGCCGCGCGCTGGACACGCTCAACAGCTAATATGTCTTTCTTCAGGCCGGTATACACGACCTGATTGGCATACTCGAGGAGCGGTCTTACATAAACCACGTAAAGCGTTTGAAACGCACCCTAATCTGTACAGGATAAAGTTCGCCTGATCATCCTAAGAGTAACAAATCCTTTACTCTACTGACATCTCGTAGTGGTACGCGGAGGATGAGTTAGACGGACAGCTAGATACCGAGATCTCCCTTCAGATAGATTCCCATAATATCTGATATGCTGAACGCAACATGAATCACGACGGCATTGCAATAGTCTATACCGAGTGACCTGTGCGTACGTTTATTGTCATTTGGTGGGAGATTCCAATCGTCCGACCAGCGCTTAATCGCGTCAAGATCAATCTGTAATGCACTGGGATCAGTGGCATTCCAGATTTTTAGGTCATCGGCGTATAGAAGGGCGTTGCTGGAAATATTTTCCGGAAGGTCGTTGATGTAGAATCAGAAATAACAGAGGACCTAACACTGACCCTTGAGGAACTCCCGCAGAAATGAAAGAGGGAGATGAAAGATCTGATCCGGTTTTAACTCTAAAAGTTCTATTATCGAGAAAAGAGGCAATCCAGCGAAGAACCTCTCCTTGAATACCATAGGCTTCCAGTTTGTGTTTCAGAGGGCCGTGTGGGACACGGTCGAAAGCCTTGGCAAAGTCAAAGAAGATAGCATCTGAGATGAGGCCATTGTCTTTGGCCTCCGTCAGACTATCCATGAAAATAAGCATATTTGTTATGCATGACCGGTTAGGAAGGAAGCCATGCTGGGTGAAGAAAAAAGATGGTTTGATAAGAAGTGGTTGAGGATGGCACGCTTTAATAAGCGCTCCATTATTTTGCACGGAATGCTAGTAAGGCTGATTGGCCGATAGCTAGCCGGAAAGTGCTGGCCACCCACACTGAAGATGGCTGTGACCGTCATCTTCCCCCATGCACTAGAGGAAATGTCAGCTTGGGGTTTCTGTTCAGACGGGTTCCAGAGAGTTTCTGACAGAATAGTAGCTGCTTTTCTGAGAATTCTGAAACGAGGCTTGTCAGGACCCTTCGTTCCCTGTAAATCAACCTTGAATAGAAGGTCTTCAACATCTAGCACAGAAAACTCAGCGGTAACCAGTGGTTGCCGGAAATTCTGCAGCGGTAGGATAGGATGCCAATCCGGCGGTGCGACGTTGTAGACTGCCGAGTAGTACTCCCTGAATAACTCGGCCACAACTAGTGGGTCAGATGAGGTCTCCCCGTCGGGCAGTCGCAAAGAAAGAGCCGAGGGTTTATTCTTTCTTAGTCGTCGCATATGCTTAATAAGAAGTTTTGTTCCCGCGGGCTCTGAGGAGGACCTTTTCTTGTACGAGTTTGGTGTGTTCACGGATTTCCCGCCTACACCTATTTCGAACAATGTGGAACGCACCTAGGTCCTCCGAGTTTCCCGTAAGCTTATGCTTCGCGAATAAATGGGAACTACTGTAGAGGAGGTGACGTGTTCTGCGCGGAAGGAGAGGTTGGCAAAGGAAAGTGCACAGTTAGTGTGGTGCAAATGAGTCGTCCGCATTCTCAATTGCGTTTTCAAACGCGCGGCAGTTCTGGTCCACGGAGTCATAATCAAGGGGAAGTGAACCAGGTAGCTTCTCAGTCCGTTAAAATCAGCCTGATTGAAATTTCGAACTGTGGACTTTTTACTGATTGTTGTAACCAGTCGCAGGTAAAATCAAAGGTGAGCAGAGAGTGGTCACTGTGTCCAAGTGGCGGCAAATGATCACTCTGTCTACCAGGTGGCTCTCATTAGTGATGACTAGGTCGAGCAGAGAGGGAATCTGACCAGGACGATGCCGCGTCGGGGCGTTGACATGCTGTGTCCACGCTCTCCGTCGTATCAGCGTCGATAAGGAAGTCGAGAATCCGCTTTCACATACCTGGTGAGAAACTGTTGCCCAGTTTATCTTGGGTGCATTAAAGTCACCCATAATAAGCAGATGAGTGAAGTGTTGTAGCCTAGGAAGTCGTCTAGGTTTTCAAGAAGTTTGTTGGATGAAGGAGGACGATAAATAACCCCACTAGGAGTGAGTCGTGGCCACGCAATGCCAGTCGAAGCCACAGAGCGTCACATTTATCAGAGGAATGAAATCCACCGATAACCGTGGGTGTTGGGAGACAATGGTGAAGGAAAATCGCAGAACCCCCATTCTCCCTCGGGCGGAGTCAGCTCGGTAAACTGAATACCCGGGACACTCAGTTCACTGTCACTGACGTCATCTGCAAGCCAGGTCTCCGTGAGAGCAAACATGTGGGGTTGTGTATCATGAATCAACTGTCTGATTTCCGGTAATTTATTAAACAAACTCAGACAGTTCGTATACATGCATTTAAGAGCTACTTCCTCGCTGGACTTTCACGAGAAAAGAGAGAGGAGAGTGCGAGGAAGAGCTTGGGAAAGAAGACCTAAGATTGTGGGGGACGGTGGGGTTGGACTTGGCCTGTACTGCCGAATGTTTCTGACGATCCTCCCTTGAGGGTGCGTGCGCAGCATCACCGCTTGTGCATATGTCAGAGTTTCTACTGGACGCTTCGCCAGCATTCTCGGTGTCGCAACTTGCGAAATCTGTCCACTTTCTGAATTCCGACTTTTGGAGGGCGTTTGCGAGTTTTCACCCGGGGAAATTTTGACCTTTTCTCTGCTGAGTGCAGTGTTCGGAGAAGGGGAATGTGCGCGGTTTAACGGAGCGACCGATAGATCTACCTAGTGGGGCGGGCCGAAGAACTGCGTTTTGAATCTTGGCAGCAGCCCAACAGGCTCCTATCGTTCGGAATTCTGGGAATAAAGAGTTTTCTGCAGGGCGTTCTGGTGGTTCCTGGCTCAGGTAACACGGATACCGGTTTTTCTGCAGTTTTGATGTCTTTGACGCCTGCACCCGTGCTTGGGGCGTCGGTCGTTGGAATGTCAGTTACCGAAACGGGTTCTCCGCTTTCCATTACTGGCACATAAGCCTGAGTGGATACTAGTGTAGCGGAAACTGCGATCTTAGTCTCCAGCTGTAGCTTCCGGTCTGCCACGGTCTGTGACTTGGTGTAAATCCCACGTCTCACCCTCTCTTGGCGAGAGTGATTGAAAGACCATCGTTATGTTTGTTCTTTATTTTTCTATACGTGGTGTGTGCACCCTTTCACCTGTGAGTATGTTCAAAAACACGCATCATTATTTGACTTGGCTTGTTGCCACAGCACTAAGCATAACTTTTGGCGCACAGTCTAACTTCCTATTTTTGTCGAACGTTCGGTGAAATATTTCAACCCCGCACACTTCCCAACTTTCAGTCACTCAACGTTTTGCCTTTTTATGGCTTGTGAAATTATTAGCCCGACGGGCTATAAATCGACAGAGTTGTTCCATCTTGTCAATACGTCTCTCGTTTGCACTTATGCACCCTTCAGTACTGAACTGTTATCGTGACAGTTTTCTGGAGCTATCATACTCGTGGTCGCCGTGTCAGTTATTTGATTAAGCGACCAAAAGTGGAAATGGTATACTGCAGTGAATACCCAGCAGCTTGCACATGTGATATACTTGATCTCACTGTGTCTTAACCACTGAAAGTAGCCATTGGTTCGCATCGCTGCATTTTTTCAGTTAATCACAAGTCCACGTAATTTGTTTAACACATTTCACATTATGTTAACTTCAGAGGTGCTCTTCTCCGGAATTATACATATTTGCAATTTGACTCTTTACGGCGTCAAAAACAAGTTTCTTCACACCATCTCTTGCTTCTCGTTTTCTGTTCAAGTGTCGGCTGATGAAGTACTTGCCCGTTGAAACCTCCAACGTTGCTTCCTACATCGCACGTAAAAAGTATTCATCAGACGTCATCAGAACATATTTTCTGACGTGGTCCCATTTTAGTAGTCGTTCAGATCAATCTGCGCGTGCTGCATACCACTTGTACACGTAAGTTCGCGTCCAAACGTGATTATCACGATGACTCGGTATTAACAAGCGCTTGATTTATTTTCCTTCAGTTGATTAGATTGCTGCAGGCTCCATTTGTTCTGTGTGTTGTATTCCGACGCAAAGTGGAGTAGAACTTTCGTCCCATTGCCTCATATTTGCCCACTGGCCTGCATACTCGTCAGCCTGAGGTGCGCTACCTTACTACTCAACAAATTTTTGTGCATTTGGTCATATTCGAGAGCAGTCTGCTATTGTGCTGTACCTTCATAAATCCATCAAGTTTCTGTTACAGTGATGCTTCATTTAACCATTCACCGAATTTGGTATCTATAGCAAGTATATAGCTACACAGCATATTTTATGCGTCAGATCGCAGAAGTAGGTCATGGGCAACAAGGGTCAGCATCAGTTAATGCAAATTCTTCATAACCGTGTTTGTCTCACCGAGACCTAGCCAATTCTATTCCACTGAAGTGCGAACCATCAAGACGGATTTCCTTTTCCAAAAACGTGGTCATGGCGGTGTCCTGAAAGTCTAGTGGTTTAGCATATGGGGTTTAGATTTATACAATCAAATGCTCTCCAAAATTTCAATCCATGGAACACATCGGGCTCATTAGAATGAAAAGGGTGACATTCAATCCAGTAGTAAACTCTGTCGATAAGCCGGACCTCAAACAGTCTCTTTCGCTGAAAATTATCCGCAGGGAGTAAAATGCGCCTTGAAACAGCGATAAAATGTGAGATCTGTGAATATCTGACAGTATTCCAGTGGTATCGTTCTGAATTTGAAAAATCGTTGGTTTTCGTGACAGAACCGGTCACGAGCGTTGAAATATTTGTTTTAGTCGACCGGTAATTGGTTTGTCCTTTATTTGGCGCGGAGATTGAAAATATTAATGGTGGGTGTTGTGACGGTGTTCATGCGTTTTCCTTTGAAGTAGCTTTTCATTTTTGATTAATAGTTAACCATCCTATGTTGATAAATGATGTATTATATATAAGTTTGATTTTAGGTTATGGATTATGTACAGGGCTTCAAAGATATATTCGAGGATCGGGAGTTTTCTAGTTTCAAGGAATTTAGAAGTTGTTTACAGAAGTACATGAAGGACCACCATGCTTTGTACGTCCTTGGTTCTAGCAAAAAATCAAGCAATGGACGCTTGAAGTATGACAATGTGAGTGTGAGTACTACTGAGGTTACGTGGTAGATGGCCTATCGGTGTATCAAATACAAGCGACGTAGGAGTGAAAGTCGTGGATTACGACGTGTTTAGTGAGTTGAGTTCACATATTTTTCATTGCATAGTTCTCGTGATACATGCTGCCAATCACGCTTCAACGTCGTTAGGAGAAAAACCATGTTGGTTGTTAGCTCTTTTACATTGGAGCACAACCACGACCTAACTGCTTTCCTGTACGATGCGCACCCAACAAATCGTCGGCTCACTGCAAGTGAAGTGAGCGATTCCAGGCATTTATTCCAGTACAATACTCCAACTGCTGAGTTGAAGCAGTATGCTGCGGATGTCTACGGCAAGTATATAACGACCATGGATATTTGCAACATCCGTCATCGGTTGAAGCCTCCGGCAACAAGTGTGTTTGTGTACATTGATGTTGCAGAAAATCTGCCTCAAATTCTTAATCATATAGAGGAAAGCGGCGTACTGCGTGTCATCAAAGACGACAGTAATAAATACACGCACATATGCTTCGCACGGAAGCAGCAAGTGCAGTTATTCAGACGTTTTCCTGATGTGGTAAACGTTGATGCCACGCACGGAACCAACCGCCACAAGTAGGTCCTATGTCAGTTCGCGTTGTAGGTTGTAGCCTGAAGCTGTATCAGTTTCTGATCACGGACGGGATGGGTCATGGGCGACCCGTAATGTACGCTTATGTTCAGAGTGAAAAATACGCTTCCCTGCGTCGTTTGTTCGAAACATTCCGTGAGTTGATGGGGAGCCACATACCTGTCAGAACGTTCGTCATGGACAAAATGGCGGCCCAAATGCGAGCAGCACGAGTCGTCTTTGGGTGCGACATAATGTTATGTTATTTCCATGTTCGAGATGCCGTGAGGAAACACGTAAGTTGGTGTAATTTACCTTATAATCACCATGTAGACAAATTCATTCAGAAGCCGATATTTGTTTCATCGGATGGCTACTAGCGATAACTTAGAAGAGTGAGTGAACACGTTTGTTCATTTATGGTTAAGGTTCAACCGAGATGTTGCATTGCTCGGACGCACAGACCCGAGGTTTATGAACTACCTTATGTGCAATTGGCTTTATATAAAGCCTAAGTGGGCCATCCATGCACAATCGAATGTTGTTCACTTCGGAAACCGAACAAACAACCGTCTAGAGAATGCAAATGGGCGACTCAAGAAGCGCACTCACCCACGAGATCACTTAGCCACGGCCATTAGTAAAATTTGGTCCCACAGCGAGTGGCTAATGCGGGAGTTTGAGATGCAGTGCACCTACGGTTGTGATCGCCGTGAGGTGGTTAGCGTGGACGTGTACGTGAAAAATATACTGTCTCGGCTAACAACGTTCGCCAGTCAACTTGTGTTGAAGCATCTCAGTGGGCGCCTTCCCCTACTGCACTGTAAACGACTAGACGAGTTCAAGGTAACATCAGCGATGGCACGTGTGATTGCGGTTTCTACAGGTCCATGTGGTTACCATGCATTCACATGCTTTCCGTCTTCAAAAAGACTTCTATCCATACAGTAAGTTATTATTACCGGAAACCACATTTGTTCTAGGCCGTTTCCCAATCCATCGACGGTGGCTTGCCGAATACAATTTGCCTAAAAGCAGCATGTTTCGTCGAGAGGTAACTGTCGCCGTTACTAATCCATTTCAACCGGATTACAAAATGCTGCACCACGGGCTGGCCAAGCTGCAGGATGTTAGTCCCAGAACAGGAAGTCGCATTTTCAAGGCTATCATAGCTTTCATGCACCAATCCATTGAGAAAGCTAAGGCGGCCTTACCACAGACGGACTTCCCTCTTGTTCCGTCCTGCAGTGCGAAACAGCCAAGATGGGAGAAAAGGTTCACATGGGGTGCCTTGTGGATATTGTGGCCAGTTGCACACACCTCGAAAGATGTATTGCCTACGACGCCAAAACCTAAAAAGAGACCCCGTCCAGCGCCAGTGATTATTGATGACCCGGTTACGTCTGACGAGGAGTTTCGTGTTGTTCTTCCACGAAAGCGAATCCAAGTAAAAATGTTGCCAGACGATGCCACGGACGTCTCTATCCACGGTAAGTAATGCCAAACCTCTGAAGTTACCTAATGCTTACCTTTAGACATGCACACACAAGATGAAGACTTCTATTGAGGCAAACCGGAAAGCAAAGGAGCTGCGGAAAACAAGCTGGAATATCAGAGATAATGGTGTACATTTAATAAATGCATTCGAAAACTTCTATTTTATTTTCAGTGACTATAGGGTGCACGTAGGCTGACTGTCGAGCATAGACGTCAGTGCGTCCAACCATAGGTCGTGGCGTTGTGACTATAGGGTTCTCTCTGGAAAGCATACGAGGTTCCGCGTACTAGGGAGTTCATCCAACTCCGTCAGTTTACCAAATTACTTGATACCATATCTTCAAATCTGCTCATGCTCGATTACACAGACTAAGGCTCACTTCATACCTGGAAATCGCCCCTTGCAGTCGTATCTACTGGCCCACGATGTTGTTAAATATCTGTTCCCATTTTCCAGGTGGTGATGATTATACAACCTCACATTTAAGTCAGCTGTCAGCAACTATTTCATGGATTATTGAATGCACAAGTTGAAGAAAAATGATTCACAACTTATACTACGCACGTTCATCATTTAATCGTTGCTAAAAATCCTTTTATCAACCAAATCATATCAGCTATCTCGTCAACATATTTCGTTATCAAAATATCGCGATTCCCTAACGTCCTTAAAAAACATTTTTAACACATTAAAACAAAATCACTTCCTACAGCAAAATTGGCATATTTTATGCTTCTAAAATATACCGTCCATTACCATTCAGAATATATTACAACCTCACATATTAACGGTCTACCTACGTGAGCATTTGCTCCCTGCGGATAGATTTCTGCCCCCATGATCACCAACGTATAGTGCAGCGATCCCTAGTAGCACACTGAGTCAGTCTATCGTCTATTGAGTGACCTTCGAGTGTTTCACGTTGGTCACAACTTTTTCTCTATTACAGCAATTGTGACATGACTCTGTGCTGTGTGCTGGATGATGAATTGTATGATTTTCACTTGCACCACTAAAAGCCTATTTACTTGTTAGAAAATATTTGTTTAATCGCGTCAGCATGCAGTAAAACATGACGCGGGAAGTTCCGTTTGAACGGCCATTTTTACCTTGACTTGGCGTGCGAGATGGCTGATCGTCGTGTGAAAAAGCCCCGTGGTTGCTCTCGTTCGAATATCCACCGTCTCATCAAGCTAGCGCATGAGGAATGTTGCTGGCATAGTTCCAGAGAGGAAGTAGCTGTTACGAGTAGCGGTAACCTAATAGTGGATTTTGCTTTTTTAGTTAACACTGGTAAGTTCGTATTTCGGAATTCCACTGCTTCTTTTCAGCATACGACGCTGCTGACATATGGCTGAAGTCGACTACTCTCCACCTCCGTTGGACGACATGTCGGTGGAATCACCTTCCAAGAAGGCGTTTACCCCTGTCCTCTTTGGAAAACGTCCCCAAATAATAAGTCCCATTGCCAGCAGGTGAAATGCTTTATATAGAATTTAATATCGTTATATAGTTCCTTCATAAAGACGCCGCCCCTCAATCCTCGTCCTACGTGGTTGGATTAAGTAGAGGCGATGGGCACGCAAGTATGGGTTCCTCAGCAAACGTTCGTGCATGACGTGCCAGCTGGAATTTCTTAACCATGTTACAAAATCTGCTGATTCAGGGAATGCAATTATTATATACTTTTGGATATGCAAAAGGCTTTTGATCGTGTCAGCCAAGTTTGACACCAAGACTCTAATGACATGAAGTCTTCCGTATATTTCCTAAACAAAAAGTGAGATCGCCAGGAGGAACAGTATAGACAAGTTTGATGTCATCGGCGAATAGGAATAGTTTGCCATGCTTGATAACTTGACATATGTCGTCTATATACATAAGAAAGAGTAACGGTCCCAGGACGCTTCCTTGAATCACTCCACTAGTGACTGGTCTGGGTGTTGAGCTGTTATCTCCGATTTTCACTGTTTGTGTGCGGTCTACAAGGTATGAAGCAAACCAGCTAAGCAATGGATCACGTATACCAAAGATGCCATTTTGATCAGAAGACGCCTATGAGGCACACGATCAAAAGCATTTTGTTTATCCGAAAGCATAATAATAATTGCATTCCCTGAATCAACAGATTTTGTAACATGGTTAAGAAATTCCAGCTGGCACGTCATGCACGAACGTTTGCTGAGTAACCCATACTGGCAGTGCATGTTTGTGCATGTTAGTGCATGTTTGTGATGAACCGGTGTGAAACTGCCAAAGTGCAGATGTTAGCCGGTTCACGTGTATTTCCTATAGACAGCTCTTTAATAGAGTCACCTTTCTGGTGACTTGGGGATGGCTAGAAACGACAAACACTTACCAAAGCAGTTAGAACACGTACACTGGTAGATGCAAGCTTTTCGCATCGACTCGTCAGTACCAAATTTAAAATAGCACGGCTGCGTTTTTTATAGCAAACAACTAAAGAAGTG
>LOND01000501.1:129458-140935 GCA_014220965.1 Paragonimus kellicotti | reverse complement strand
GGAAATGGAAACCGCTTTTGCTAAAGGGAACACCGGCAAACCCTTTATGCTGCCCCGTGCCACTGATCTCAGGCGACCGTCTGCCTGTGAAGTTATCAACGAGGTAGATGGCGCGATATTCTATAGTGAGTCCAGAAGATTAGTGCGATTGGCGGAACACCTTGAGGGTCAATTTGGCTTGTCTCCTGCCTCTGTTGTGTTGCCGCCACAAACTTGGGATGTCGCACCCTGCTCGGTCGATTTGGAACCACCCACTGAGACTGAGGTTTGCAATTGCCTTTTGACTTTCAATCGTAATAGGGCTGTTGGTTCAGATGATTTCATGTCGGCACTTTTCAAAGAAGATGGAGAGGCGTTAGTAGCGGTTTTGACTCAGCTATGTCAACTTGTATGGACGACGGAGACGGTCCCTTCGTGCTGGGGTCACTCGATAATAGCTGCCATAATAATTAAAAAAAGAGTCGGGGGCTCTTGCGAAAACCACTGTGAGAATTAGTTTGACTCCAGTCATTTCAAGGGTTCTGACATCCATTATACTTCGTCGACTCACTGCAGTTCGGGAGGTAAACATTAGGGAAGAACAGGCAGGGTTTCGCCCTGGGCGGGGATACACAGATCAAAATTTTACCGTTCGTCAAGTTCTGGAGCAGCGTCATGTGTACCGCCGGCCAACAACAGTCGTATTTCTCCATTATAAAGGTTTGTTCGGTTCGACGGACCGATCTACACATTTAGAGTCGCTAAAAACGCAGGAATGTACCGACTAAGTATGTGAACATATTGTCGGGGCTTTATTTCCATACTTCAGCTCGGGCTAGGGTTCACGGTTAACTATCTGGCAGTTTCGAAATCAGGAGCAGCGTACGTCAAGGTTGTCCTCTTTCACCATTTTTGTTCAATTTCGTCATAGACGAAATAATGGAAGATAGTCTCCGACACTCACAAGATGTCGGCGTGGACCTCCTACCTGGTGAAAGACTGACTGATCTTGATTATGCTGACGACAAGGTGTTGCTGTTTGACAACTTTCAAGCGGCACAAACAACACTGGACGCTATTTCGCGTTCTGCTAAATACTTCGGAATGCGCTTTGCAGCCTCAAAATGCAAAGTGCTTCTCCAAGATTGTTGTGATTACGTAGATTTAATGTTAGGTAATGAAGTCATGGAGGTTGTTGACCGGTTTGTATGGTATTGGAAGCTACACTCAGTTTGGTAGGCGGCGAGAGGTGTAAGGGAATGAAAATTAAGAAGCGACGTACGTATTCAAGACTAGGACGGTGTTCGCTAATGCCGAGACACGTTATGGGCAGAACAGAAGTATTTCTCGAAGCCTTACAAGGGTAGTGTTTATCAGACAACAGTGAGGACTGTATTACTTTACGGCAGTGAGAAGTGGCCTGTTCAAAGTAGAGGACGTGAACCGTCTTCAGGTATTTGACCACCGATGTCTGCGTTCAATCGCTCGTATCGGGTGGCACCAGCGAGTAAGCAACGAGGAGGTTAGGAAGCGGGTGTTTGGCACTGATTGTCAAACGAGTTCTTTTGTTCAGTCGCTACAGTTGCACAGACTTAGATGGTTGGGTCATGTACTAAAGGATGCCACGGTACTCGTTAATTGCCACCACCCGTGCACTGTTATGCATGAAACGGCTAGCGGACCGACTGGCGCAAGGTTGGGAGAAAAGCGGGACAGATTGATGACACCCTGGCAGTAAACAGAATGGAAATCGTTCAGGGAAGGGTTGGTCACTGTAAGTCGGGTTCGTCTCCCGGGTTAGTGCCCTCGCGACTCAGAGTCGGTGGTTTGAGAAGTTAGGTGAGATGGCGGCTAACCGAGCTCGATGACGGGGATGTTGTTTGACCGAGTTGTCTGTGAGGTGAGTGTACTTAATGACGCGGGGCGGTAAAGGGCCTAAGGAAGCTGTCTTGCTGATGACGCCTTAATTCCGCACACCGCAAGCTGTAGGCACTTTGATGTTGTGTGGGTTTGAATTATAAACGAGTCTATTTTTGGTAGTTAGGTCCGCTTATTTCTTCTTTTTCCCAATATGAGGTTTTTTTCTTCGTGGTTGTGTTGCAGGCAGTTAAGCATCAGTGTTGAACCACTGATGTATTGCTGTCTATGATGATGAGCTAGATACTTCTAACAGCAGTTCAACTGGTCACCTTCGCCAATGAGTAAGCCCCCGGGCTCTGCCTGTGCATATTGGTCTGTTGATGTCAGAAACGCGTTTTATCATCGCCATCATAACGGTCTTGAGGCTGACCAAAAGATATGGCTCGGAGAAACCGGCCAGCTCCACATCTTCAACTGAGTCAAAACCTCTACTAACGCCTCTCCACCTTCTTTGAAAAGTGCCGGCACGAGATCATCTGGGCCAGCAGCCCTATTACGATTGAGAGCCGAAAGGCAATTGCGAACCTCAGTCTCAGTGGGTGGTTCCAAATCTACCGACCAGGGTGCTACATCACAAGTTTGTGGCGGCAACACAATAGAAGCAGGAGGCCAACTAAATTGACCCTCAAAGTGTTCCGCCCAACGCTCTAACCTTCTGGACTTATTATAGACTAGTGTGCCATCTACCTCGCTGATAGCTTCACAGACAGACGGTCGCCTGGAGACCAGTGGCACGGATCAGCTTAAAGAGTTTGTCGGATCGGCTTTCAAGTTACGTTTCAGTTTCCTACGGATATCTCTTCTAGACTTGTTATGTGAACTACCAGGAGGAACCTTCCGTCTGGCTTCTAACAACTCCAGGGATTTCTCTGAAATCCAATGTTTGTTTACCCCTGTGCCGCATGCTACAGTACCTGCTTTCTGAATGGTCTCTGAAATTTGATTCCAGCAGCGTGATTCTCGCGACAACGAAGGATTCTTCAAAACTGAACTCGGTCGTCTGCTCAAAAGAGGGCTGATCGAAACACCCCATTTCCCGTGACGTGCCCAATCGTCGTGGCCTCCAACGAACGTCAGAGGAGACGAATGGTTGTTGAATACAGTCAGATTTTCCACCTGTTTACTTTCTTGGACGGTTATCCTCTTCCAAAGATTGATGAACTAGTCGAGAAAATTGCACAATATGAGATACTTCAGCACTTTAGATTTGAAAACGGTATATTTCTAGATGCCCTTAAAGAAGAAGGATAAAGCGTACGTCACATTCAAGGCTCGTGAGGATCTTTTTCAACTTCTCCGTACTCTGTTTGTCGTCATTAATGAAGTGGCATGTTCCCAGTGCATTATTGATGAGCTGATAATGAGAATTGCGCTTCCAGGCACATTTACGTATATCAAAAATGTCAAGATATACAGGAAGACTGCCGATGAACATGATATAGCAATGGCCCAAGCCTCCGGAATTACTTTGAAAGATTCAAAAAGTGAATTCCCCCAAGTGTATTGAGTTGCTTGGGTACGAGATGTCTCATCGAATTAGTAAGCCAGATCCTGGTCGTCTTGAACCTCTTTGAAATGTGGCTCTGCCCAAAGATATCAAATCGCAACAGCGAGTTGTCGGAATGCCTGATTCCTAATGGATCGTCCGGTTTTCTGACAAGGCACATCACAAAGCGTTCCCGTTACCAACTGAAGCTCGAATCGCCTTTGAGAATTTAAAAAGGAATTAGAACATGCAGCTGTCACTACAATTGACCCGATGGTTTCTTTGGTCGTTGAAACGGATGCTTCCGATGTTTCTATTGCGGCTTCGCTAAATCAAAATGGCAAACCGGTTGCCTTTATTCGTACACTCGGTTTCAGTGAGAAGCACCACTTTTCGACTGAAAAAGAAGCTTACGCTATAGTAGAAGCCCATCGGAAGTGTAGACACTATCTCGGACGACACTTTCGTCTGGTAACTGATCAGCGGTCGGTCGCATTTATGTTCGATCAAACAGACAAAGGAAAGGTGAACGACAAAATAATGAACCGGAGGATTGATCATCATCATCATCATCATATCAGCCATGAGCCTGACCAAAAGGTACTGTGGCTCGGGCTGCCGCTCACCTCAACAGTGACGTGGAATATCCTAGAAGAAAACGTTACTAAGAAGGTTGAAAATTAATAGAAGTCTAAGCAAAAGAACTAGAAATGGTATGGATGCAGGTACGCCATTGACTGCGACACGCCGCCATCTCGGATCACGAGGTACCTGTTTAGTTTCCCAAATTGTCCAGAGGAGTTTCTCCAGTTCTGATGTCAACCTCTCTACCATCCGTGAAAGGAGAAGAGAGGAGGTGTGGTCCAGGAGCCTTGTTACGCTTCAATAATTTGAGCTCTAGGACCACTTCTGCTTCCGACGGAGGGCCGTCTGGAACGCAATAACTGACCATTCGGTCCCGTCGTCCACATGGTCTGGTTGAGGCCGTGACTGGTGCCCGGCTGGAACCTTCAGCCGCTGACTTATCATGAACTCAGAAGAGCTGTAGGACTGAGATTGTACCTCCTCTCCAACAGCAGAATCAATAGGGCGGACGCTCGTGTAAACTCAAATGGTTTTCTGAATATCGTGGCGTTTTCAGCATATAAACACTCGCATTCACTATACCGACTTAGCTTTCTTTATTGTGACATTTTACATACGCTAACACATTTCCATGAATTTTTCGTGTGTAAATGTAAACCGACAAAATTACTATAATAATCAAAACACGAGAAAAACCAGGCAACCTGTTGAAGCCGTGCAGCCCGTTGACTCGGCGAGCCCATTTTTCATTACTTATGTAATTTTAAATCAGGCGGACTTAGTGCAGTGGAAGAGATAAATCCTGACGACCATCATTCAGCACACACGTCCATGAATCCGTTAGGGTTGGGTGGCCTGCTGTTATTGATGTACGTCGAAGACAATCATCTACATAACGGCTACTCAGTGGTATTGCATCAGCCCTTGAACGCCCTCCTATGAACTATGAAACACGATGCTATATTTCGGCTTTTATGATTATACTAACTTACTTAATGACAATGCATCTAACTATTGAAACAGTAAAGTAAAGACCGTGATTTCTGGTGTCTAAGTGCAAAGGTATGTGACTTTACTCACAACAAGCAGCAACAGTGTATAGGTAGTCAAACAGTTTACCTGCCATAGAAGTTATAGTACAACTAACTGTGCCGTTTGAAAAAAGACCACCTTCCGCATCTCTGAATCACGATACCTGATCTATCCCGTTAGTTTGATTTGGTGGTCAGGCTTGTGCACTCTACCAATCCGGAGGGTAGGACTGATTAAGACTTCGGACCTTCGCAAGCACAACCTTGTCAGATAGATCAAAGGGTAACAGCCAGACGAAAAGCAGATGCAACCACCGAATTGTATGTCGCATTAGTGATCGTGTAGGAATGTTCGGGTAGTAAGACACGACCATGTGAGTGTACAGCAGGACTAGTTTCATGGGTATAGCATTGCTGTTAACCGAGTAAAGAAGAAAAAGGCTAGAAAAGGTACCCTAATAAAAAGAGCTCTCTGATCGTCCAACGGTTGACCGCGACCGCCGCTGTATTATCTAATATGGTCGAAAAACATTGGGCATCATTAAAAAACGTGACGTACCAACGAATATACCCACTTTGATCAACAATGATCAGACATCAATGTCTTATTCACTGCGCCCTCGGGCTAGGCAAGCCCCTCACTGCCAAGTGAGTCAGACTTTTGAGTCATTGGCTCCGGGTAGGGTCCCCCAAGAAAACCCTATCGCCCGTTGTCTCACAAATCAGACCTCTAGATCAGAGATTCAGGGTGCGATTCCTCAAAACAATCCTCTTCCGTGGCATAAACGACCAGGATATATCGAAAGTTATTATTCTCCTGACAGTGATATTCACCCACTCTATTTTGTCTCCTAAGTTTTCTACCTTCTCCTGTGCCCTCGGGCGATAATTGTTTTCTGAGGCCAAGACAACTGGTAAACATTGGCGCCTTCAATGTCCGCACTCTCCGACAAGTCGGTCAGCAAGCTGCTCTGGCTAGTACTCTCTCAAGTCTGGAGCTTGATGTGTGCTGTGTCGGAGACACGAGTCTACGATTCCAAAACCGTTAGTCACACAAACCCACTTTTAGATAACTGTCCATACAGGCGGTTCTCTCTCTCTCAGAGTCTCTGGTGACGTCGAAGCTGGAGTGGGAATCGCACTGAGTTCCAGAGCAGAGCAATGTTTGCTCGATTGGATCCCAGTGAACAGTCGCTTGTGCGCTGTCAGACTCAATACATCAATTAAAGTCTGTCAACGCAAATCAGAAAAGCGTTGTGTATTCATTATATCGGCGTACGCCCAAACGGATAGCTGCTCATATGTTATCAAGGATGCGTTTTACGTCGTCCTCTTTAACCTTTTGGAGCAGATTAAACGTTCTCATATCACCATAATAGCGGACGATTTCAGTGTCCAGCTTGATCGTATTTCGTTGAAGGAAAAGTATCTGGGGTGTCTCGGCACAACGCACTGACAATGGTGAAAGACTGCTGCAGCTGTGCGCATCCCACGGTCTCTATATTTCGAGCACCGCATTTCAACACAGGAAGAGGCACTGTGTTACATGCAGACCACTCTGTATATGTCAGCAATGGTAGCAACTCTATCATCATAAAGTAGTCAGTCGCAGGTGACACCACTCTGCTAGAGAATGCTGTTCAGTTTGGAGCAAACACTCAACTCGGGTCATGCTGTTGCACGTGCCTGTTTTGTTTTGTCATTTGCGCAGAGGTCATAAACCTGACCCAAGATACTCAACTGGTATTCGAACGAGGAGAGCGTGAAGAACCAAGGAGGCACCAGTGAGTAAATTTTCCAGCTTCTGTCGAGTGAAAGAACGTAACGAACATTGCGAACAAGTCGTAGCAGCTGTGAAAGTTTGCTGTGGAGAGGTATGTTCGGAAGGAGCTTTGAAGAGGTATGTTCCGAAGGAGCTGTTCAGTTGCGACAGAACTGGATTTCCATCACGTCGATAAACCTCATGAACAAGCGTCGCTCGATCCCACCTGGTTCTGAATATGATGACGACCGTCGAGAACTTAAACGCAAGCTGACTAAAAGCTTGCGCAAAGACCGTGAGCACTACTTGGTCGAACAGTCGAAAGAGCCTTTTATCTGGAAATTAGCAGAAGGCTTTTTCCCTGATCCGTGGTTGTACTGGTCGTCGAGTCGGTGTAAGTGAGACCATATGTGAAAAAGATGGTTCACTTATCACCAATCAATCGCGTCGACTTGACAGGTGGGCTGAACATTTTGAAGAACAGTTCAGCTGGCCTCAACCAGACCATGTGGACGACGGGACCCGAATGGTCAGTTATTGCGTTCCAGACGGCCCTCCGTCGGAAGCAGAAGTGGTCCTGGAGCTCAATTATTGAAGGCGTAACAAGGCTCCTTGGCCCACACCTCCTCTCTTCTCCTTTCACGGATGGTAGAGAGGTTGACATCAGAACTGGAGAAACTCCTCCTGGACGATTTGGGAGACTGAAGAGGTACCTCGCGATTGGTGCTTGTCAACAGTAATTCCCGTTTTCAAAAAGGGGTCCGAAGTCTATGTGACAACCACAGAGGCATCAGTTTGGTATCTGTTGCTTCCAAGTTACTCACTGGCCTCATTTTACGTCGGCTCACTAAACCCAGAGAAAGTCAGATACGTGAAGAACAGGCAGGATTCCGATCCAGTCGTGCGTGTTGATCACATTTTTACATTGAGACGGATTTTGCAGAATCTGCAAGCAGGGTGAGGGTTTATGGACAACTGTCTCGGACGTTCATCACTTCTAGTGGTGTTCGTCAAGGGTGTCCGATTTCCTTTCCTGTTCAATTTTGTCATGGACGACATTCTGGAAGATGCGCTTGAAGAATCCAACGAGCTTGATGTTGAGAATCTTTCTGTCGACAAGTTAACTGACATGCTGTGTGCGGATGATATTGTCCCATTTAGTCCTTTTGCAGAAGATATGGAGATCATGCTAAACGAGATAAATGACAAGGATGGTTAGAATGGAACGCACTTCGCACCTTCAAAGTGCCGCCTCAAGGCTGCAGCTATCCACTCCTACCTCCTCTATTGCGGGCAATCCAATTGAGACTGGGGACAGTTTCACATACTTGGGTAACACTATCGCTGGTGAGATTTTAACGAAGATAGAGAAGACACGAGTTGCCTTTGTCAAGCCTGCATCATCTGTGGCGTCAAAAAGACGTTCGATTGTCGTTGAAAGGAAGAGTATATAAGTGCTTGTATGACATCTGTTTCGCTCTAATTCGGAGACCCGGCTCAGTCGCAACGAAGATGTCAACCGACTTGCTGTGTTTGACCATCGTTGTCGCCGCCAAGTCGAATGATTCAATGGACAATACGGCCGTTCGCCGACGCGCATTTCGGAACCCTCGAGATGTACGAAGAACTGGTTGACCGATCACGCCCCACAGTTCGTGACAGTTGGGTCACGTACTGCGCATGCCAGGTATTGTATACTGAGACCACCAACAGTTGAGTGAAACCACGTGGTGGTCAAGCAACAACGTGGTCACGAAATATGAAGACCCTGACTGCTCCACTGAGTAAAGTGGGTAGGTGTCGCCTGCCTGGATGGGGTCCTCGTGATCACTCAAACCGCTGGTTAGAGACGCTATCCGAGATGGCAGTGTGTCGCAGTCAATGGCGTACCTGCATCCATACCATTTCTAGCCTCTCCGCTTGGTCTTCTTTTACTAGTTTTGTTCTTACAAATATTACTTAGCCTTTTCAGTTACGTTTCCTTCCAGAATATTCCACTTCACTGAAGAGGTGGACGGCGGTCCGAGCCATATCTTTTGGTCAGCCTCAAGACCGTTATGATGGCGATGATAAAACGCGTTTCTGACATCAACAGACCAATATGCACAGGCAGAGCCCGGGGGCTTACTCATTGGCGAAGGTGACCAGTTGAACTGCTGTTAGAAGTATCTAGCTCATCATCATAGACAGCAATACATCAGTGGTTCACACTGATGCTTAACTGCCACACAACCACGAAGAAAAAACTATATGGGAAAAAGAAGAAAAAGGGACCTAACTACTAAAAATAGACTCGTTTATAATCAAACACACAACATCAAAGTGCCTACAGCTTGCGGTGTGTGAAAGTAAGGCGTCATCAGCAAGACAGCTTCCTTACGGCTTTCACTGCCCCGCGTCATTAAGTGCACTCACTTCACAGACAACTCGGCCAAACAACATTCACGCCACTGAGCTCGATTAGCCGCCATCTCACCTAACGTCTCAAGCCACCGACTCTGAGTCGCGAGGGCCCCAGCCCGGGAGACGAACCCGACCTACAGTGACCAACCCCTTCGTGAACGATTTCATTTGTCTACGCCAGGTCATCATCTGTCCACCTCGCACCTTGCGCCAGTCGGCCGCAGCGTCGCAAACAGTGCTCGGTGTGGCAAACGACTAGCTGGCATCCTTAGTACATGACCCAACCATCTAAGTCTGTGCAAATGTAGCGACTGAACAAAAGAACTCGTTTGACAATCAGTGCCAAACACCCGCTTCCTAACCTCCTCGTTGCTTACTCGCTGGTGCCACCCGATACGAGCGATTGAACGCAGACATCGGTGGTCAAATACCTGAAGACGGTTCACGTCCTCTACCCTGAGCGGCCACGTTTCGCTGCCGTAAAGTAATACAGCCCTCACTGTTGTCTGATATACGCGACCCTTAAGCTTCAGAGAAATACCTCTGTCGCCATAGGTGTCTCAGATTAGCGAACACCGCCCTAGCCTTGGAAATACGCGCTTCTATTTCATTCCCTACACCTCCGCCGCCACCGCTGATGCAGCTTCCCAGGTATACAAACCGGTCAACAACCTCCATGACTTCATTATCTAACATTAAATCTACGTAATCACAACAATCTTGCAGAAGCACTTTGCATTTTGAGGCTGCAAAGCGCATTCCGAAGTACTTAGCAGAACGCGAAATAGCGTGTTGTTTGTGCCGCTTGAAAGTTGTCAAACAGCAACACCTTGTCGTCAGCATAATCAAGATCAGTCAGTCTTTCACCAGGTAGGAGGTCCACGCCGGCATCTTGTGAGTGCCGCAGACAGTCCTCCATTATTTCGTCTATGACGAAATTGAACAAAAATGGTGAAAGGGGACAGCCTTGACGTACGCCGCTCCTGGTGCTGAAACTGTCAGACAGTTCACCGTAAACCCTAACCTGAGCTGAAGTATGGGAATAAAGCGCCGACAGTATGTTCACATACTTAGTCGGTACACCCCTACGTTTTAAGCGACTCTAAAAGTGTAGATCGGTCCACCGAATCAAACGCACCTTTATAGTCGAGGAAATACGGCGATTGTTGGCCGGCGGTACACATGACGCTGCTCCAGAATTTGACGAAGGGTAAAAATGTGATCTATACAAACCCCATCAGGCAGGCGACACCTACCCACTTTACTCAGTGGAGCAGTCAGGGTCTTCATATTTCGTGACCACGTTGTCGCTTGACCACCACGTGGTTTCACCCAACTGTTGGTGGTCTCAGTATATAATGCCCGGTACGGTAAACGCTCAGCTGGCATGCGGAGTACGTGACCTAACCATCGCAGGCTGTGCAACGTGAGTAGTTGACCGATGATCGCGCATCCCGAGCGTTCCGGAATACGCGCCGGCGAACTGCCGCATTGCTCACGCGATCAGTCCACTTAATGTGGGCTATTTGGCGGAGACAACGATGGTCAAATACAGCAAGCTTGTTGATATCTTCCTTGCGAACAGGCCACGTCTCCGAACCATAGAGCAAAACAGAACGCACACAAGCATTATATACTCTTCCTTTCAGCGACAATCGAACGTCTTTTCGACGCCACAGATGACGCAGGTTGGCAAAGGCAACTCGTGCCTTTGCTATCCTCGTTGATATCTCATCAGCAATATTACAAGCTGACGAGATAATGCTACCCAAGTAGGTGAAACTGTCCACAGTCTCAAGCGGATTACCTGCAATAAAGAAAGTAGGAGTGGAAATGCCCCAGTCTTGAGTAAGACCTTGTACTTTAAAGGTGCGAAGCCCGTTCCATACAAACCAGCCCGGTCATTCACCTTGTTCAGCATGGTCTGCATGTCTTCGCCAGAGGGGCTAAGTAAGACAATGTCGTCCGCGTACTCCAGATCGGTCAACCGAACGCCAGGAAAAAGCTCAACACCAAAATCACTGGACTCCTCAAGGGCACCCTCCAGAACGTCGTCCATGACAAAATTCAACAGGAAAGGGGAAATCGGACATTCTTGACGAACACCACTAGAAGTGATGAACGCCCGACACAGCTGTCCATAAACCCTCACCCTGCTTGCAGAGTGACCACACGGTGGTCTCAACAGATTCACGTATTGCCCTGGTATTCTCTTG
This sequence comes from Paragonimus kellicotti, assembly GCA_014220965.1. Classification (NCBI taxonomy): domain Eukaryota; kingdom Metazoa; phylum Platyhelminthes; class Trematoda; order Plagiorchiida; family Troglotrematidae; genus Paragonimus; species Paragonimus kellicotti. Next base: position 129,553 of record LOND01000501.1, on the reverse strand, counting down.
CCAAGAAGACAGTTCCAGAGAACGTTACGAGCAACTGAATCGAAAGCAGCTTTCAGGTCCAAAAAGACCTCGATTGTCGGCTGCTTATAAGAGTG
>LOND01000501.1:104663-120908 GCA_014220965.1 Paragonimus kellicotti | reverse complement strand
GGATAAAGGTGAATAAAGATAGAAGATGCAAGAGCTTTATTCCGAGTCTATCAAGTTTAAGCCAGATTCTACGCCCGACAATGTAACCGAAATGGAAAGGAAAGTCTCCCAAGATATACAGGCTTGATTAAAGGATATTTGAACGACAAAGTGGCGGGAAAGGCTCAGAAGCACCGCGAATGTACAGACGATGAAAATCCATAAAGGTGATACATCAATGAGACCTATTGTTTTCGCGGTATTTCCACTTCAACATAAACTAGGCAAATGGTCAGCCAAGTAAATGAAACCGATCAGGGACGCTGATTCAATTTATACAGTATACGACGGTTTTCATCATCTGGCTTACTATTGGAGCAGAACATTCGCACAAAATACACAGCCATAATGGGCGTGCAATCCTTTTTTTACCAAAGTGTTTCTAAGAGAGATTATCAATATCATTACCAGATCAGTTGAGAAGAAACAAACCCATCGAATAAATTAACACAGTGAGTTTGAAACGTTCGTTTGTATTTTGTGCGCTTGAAACGTAAAGTTCTATTTTTATGGAAAAAAGATACAGACAAAGTGATACAGCATAATTGTAACAGCCGATCGCCATTGTCAGCGTTCAGAAACACTGAGCATATCGCCCGGTCGCTTTTCCTCTGTAATAAGAGGGCCCAGTTATACGTTCCTATCATCAACAAGTACAACGCTGTCCGAGTATTCAGTTTGTCTCGGAAGATCAGAAAGAACATCGGGTGGCATTTCTCAGGAGTATTGTCACTCCTGAGGAAGGCCACCCGAGGTGGTTGAAACGTAGAGTATTACAACTTGCTCATAACGTTGTGTTATTCTCAATCCATTTATCAATAACATGTTAAACACGACGCCCAAACTGTTTGACTTCATTCGTACTAAATTAGGTGCGGATATCTTACAACGGATTAGCTCTGTTTACCGAGTTCTAGTGTCTTCTACTGATTCAATATCCTCTGACTGAGTTTTACGGATGCCTTACAATTTAACCGTCCTGTTAAAACCTTCGATGGATCGCTTCCTATCACAGGAAGACCCCGAAACATTGAAGACATTGGCATAAAACCTTCGTGAACTTCCTGTTGTCTGTTGAAGTTCATCAACCAGGTCAACGGAAGACAATGAACTCTCTCCAGCTGTTTATGAACTAACATGATTCTCTCTTGTTTGAAAACCACGGCGACTTCAGAGCCTCTGTAAGTCCAGTCGAATAATGGGGTGTTTGTTCAACATATATGAGCAACAACCAAGCAAGAAGAGAAGCAGAACCTCCATCCGTTCTGACCAAAGCTGAAACATCTAGCAGAAGATTGTACCTTTAGTATATTCACTGCAGAACAACACCATGTTGGCTGCGCGGAAGGCGTTCATCACAGGCATTAAGTCTTATCACCATCATAACAGCCATGAACCTGACCAAAAGGTACTGTGGCTCGGGCTGCTGCTCACATGAACAATGACACGGAATTTGCTAGAAAAATACGTTACTGAGAAAGTTTAAAATCGAGTTTGAAAAAGGACTAAGCGAGAATACTAGAAATGGTACATATGCATGTATGTCACTGATTACGGTACACGGCTATCTCAGATAGCGTCTCTGATAAGCGATTTGAGTGATCACGAGGACCCCATCCAGGCAGGCGACATCTACCCACTTTGCTCAGTGGAGCAGTCAGGGTCTTCATATTTCGTGACCACGTTGTTGCTTGACCACCACGTGGTTTCACCCAACTGTTGGTGGTCTCAGTATATAATGCCCGGTACGGTAAACGCTCAGCTGGCATGCGGAGTACGTGACCTAACCATCGCAGGCTGTGCAACGTGAGTAGTTGACCGATCGATCGCGCATCCCGAGCGTTCCGGAATACGCGCCGGCGAACTGCCGTATTGCTCACGCGATCAGTCCACTTAATGTGGGCTATTTGGCGGAGACAACGATGGTCAAATACAGCAAGCTTGTTGATATCTTCCTTGCGAACAGGCCACGTCTCCGAACCATAGAGCAAAACAGAACGCACACAAGCATTATATACTCTTCCTTTCAGCGACAATCGAACGTCTTTTCGACGCCACAGATGACGCAGGTTGGCAAAGGCAACTCGTGCCTTTGCTATCCTCGTTGATATCTCATCAGCAATATTACAAGCTGACGAGATAATGCTACCCAAGTAGGTGAAACTGTCCACAGTCTCAAGCGGATTACCTGCAATAAAGAAAGTAGGAGTGGAAATGCCCCAGTCTTGAAGTAACACTTTGCACTTTGAAGGTGCGAAGCGCATTCCATACAAACCAGCCCGGTCATTCACCTTGTTCAGCATGGTCTGCATGTCTTCGGCAGAGGGGCTAAGTAAGACAATGTCGTCCGCGTACTCCAGATCGGTCAACCGAGCGCCAGGAAGAAGCTCAACACCAAGTTCACTGGACTCCTCAAGCGCACCCTCCAGAATGTCGTCCATGACAAAATTGAACAAGAAGGGGTAGATGGCACACCCTTGACACACACCACACGTGACGAACACCCGAGACAGTTGTCCATAAACCCTCACCCTGCTTGCAGAGTGAGCATACAGTGATCTCAACAGATTCACGTATTTCCCTGGTACTCCCTTGCGAAGAAGACAGTTCCAGAGAACGTTACGAGCAACTGAATCGAAAGCAGCCTTCAGGTCCAAAAGACCACGACCGTCGGCTGCCTATAAGAGTGCCGATGTTCCAAGATCCGTCGCAAGGTAAAAATGTGGATCAACACCCTCGACCGGATCGGAATCCTGCCTGTTCTTCACGTATCTGGCTTTCTCTGGGTTTAGTGAGCCGACGTAAAATGAGGCCAGTGAGTAACTTGGAAGCAACAGATACCAAACTGATGCCTCTGTGGTTGTCACATAGACTTCGGACCCCTTTTTGAAAACGGGAATTACTGTTGATAAGCACCAATCACGAGGTACCTCTTCAGTCTCCCAAATCGTCCAGAGGAGTTTCTCCAGTTCTGATGTCAACCTCTCTACCATCCGTGAAAGGAGAAGAGAGGAGGTGTGGGCCAAGTGCCTTGCTGCGCCTCAATGGCTTGAGCTCCAGGACCACTTCTGCTTCCGACGGAGGGCCGTCTGGAACGCAATAACTGACCATTCGGGTCCCGTCGTCCACATGGTCTGGTTGAGGCCAGCTGAACTGTTCTTCAAAATGTTCAGCCCACCTGTCAAGTCGACGCGATTGATTGGTGATAAGTGAACCATCTTTTTCACATATGGTCTCACTTACACCGACTCGACGACCAGTACAACCACGGATCAGGGAAAACTCTAGTTATATACATCAATGACTCCTTAAACAAAGTATGCTCGATCTCCGTACTTCTATCGTTGGTGGATGGAGCGTTCGCAGAATAAGATCACGGTGTCATCAACGCGGTTTTCAGGCATCACCCAGTTATTGGTGTGTAACGCCACTTTATGACAGTTCTGAATACGGGCATATCAGATTAATAATTCTTACAGATTTATATTCCGATGTCCTATTGGAACTCGATTTCTTCAGTCAGTATTTGTGTAAAAAAGAAACAACTTCTGACGGCACCAAACCACCATCTTTGCTTTGCGGAATGTCAGAGTCTAAAGTTCAGCGAAAACTTGACGCCGGTTTGCAGACCATTAACAGTCGGGAGGTCATCCACCGCTCGATCAACGTTCTTTCGAAAATCAGATCCAAACATCATCACAGGAAAACCGAACCCTCCAACTTCTCGTGGAGAGCCCAAGTTCTAGTGACGACGAACGAGAATCACAAGTGTCACATGGCTGTTAATTATAGCCAAACGGACAATTGGTACGCATACTAGGATGCACATCCTCTACGTCAACTTGATGAATCTATCCAAGGTTAGTGAGTACAAAATCGACAGCACTATGGACTTGGGAAGCGCCAATCGCCCAATCCCCCTCAAAGCTGAGGAGAAAAACCACATGGTATCTGGACCTTACGGAAACCTAAACCCACCTCGTCGAATTCCTTTCAGGGCCGTCAACGGTGTTGCATGTTTCCAGCGCATGATTGGTAACCTAGTCAGAATGAAAACGTTTACTGATACGTTGACATGACCTGTGGGAAGAATCAGAAGAAATTTCCCCAAGCCTCAGCAGAACTAAATGTGTTATCGCGGGGCGTTCTGCCAACGTACTCGGATGTGATCTACCACTGTACCATGAAGCTGGATACAAAGAAATTCTATCCCCCGCGAGGATAGGATCCACCTTATAACGCCGAGTTCCAACAGTATGTCGTAGGACTGTTCGCAGTCTGTTTACAGTCGCTTTCTCTGATAAACATCAGTCACGTTGCAACAGTTTTAACTACCGAAAGTTGTCGAGGAGTTTTTCCGTAAACTAACGTAAGAATCAATAATGAGTACTATAGATTTTGATGTACTTCTCGTTGTCGAAACAGATACTTCCGACATTATCCCTGCTGTGTTACCCAGTCAAAATGACCAACCGGTGATATTCTTCTCCAGAAACTCATCCATCTTGTAAAATGAAAAGCTTATGTCACTTTTGAGGATGCCGGAAAGTAGAAACGCAGTCTCATTTGAAATCATACTAGTAATTAACCAGTTATCTGTAGCCTGTGTGTATAAGAGACACTAGTAAAGTCAAGAATGGTAAGATTTTGCAATGGCGGATCGAATTGTAGTTCTCGGTGTGATGATCATCGCCCTAGACCTGACAATCAAATTACGGACGTCTTGTGTCGTGGATTTTGCGCTCCCCTCGACAACCCTTCAGATTTGAAGGGGTTACATAGTTGTGTCGTCCCGATATTGCTCTTACGATACATTCCTTAAAGCCAGGAAATTCCCCGTTTTCCCTGGAATAAATCAAATCAGTGACTAGCCAGCGTCACACGTGTGCTGAAGTCAAGCCTCTGTACACCAAGCGCATCAAAGCTACACAGCCATTCGTACGGATTAGCGTCGAATTCAAAGGACCAACCCCTGCTTTTCAAAGCAAATATTTAACTATTGTTGACGAGTAATCTCGCTTCCCATTTGCTTGTGCATGCACAAAAAATGATATCCTAATTTGTCCATCCACTGGCTCTGCCAGCTGTTCGAAATATTTGGATTGTACTCGTATCTATTTCCGACAGGGATCCTCTATTCATGGCAATCGAGTTGAAGGACCTTTTGCATCACAAAAACAAGGTTTCCAGTAGGACCTTTGGTTACAACCCCCAAGTGAATTGGAAAATGTAACGTTTGAATGTAGTCTTTCGGAGATCATTTATTCTGACACTAGTATCAGAAGATATCGATTGCAACCAGCGGGAGTATCCGACCTCTGTCATACACATCTACTAATGTTACTGTTTATGAGAGGCTGTTTCTCATACAATCAAAGTATCCGACGCAAGAAAACCTTGCATACCTGAGACCTCAACGATTGCACGGAATCCGTCAACCAACTTGGAGGATCTCGAGACAGTAACAACCAACATGCTACTCACACAAATGGCTCATGTTGACTAGCTTTGGGCTCATAACACCAAGTCCCGCTCGGAAAACAGCAGTACCCAGTTTCCTGTGTAACTGAAAGTCTCGGAAAACAACTCTGGTAATCTAGTTTTCCTAGCGCGGTCTGCAGGAAGCTGTCTCTTATGACAGGCCAAGTCAATAGGACAGCGTCCTGCCACTCATAAGTCAGTATCAGAATGGAGGCTGGGTGGGCAGGTCCGGAGAGCCTGTGCACATCTGTAACTGAGAGTCTCCCGTGCGAGCGGTTATAAAAAGCCACGCATCGCACTACTATAGTTGTCTGCAGTATCGACAGGAGGGACATTTCAAATGACTTCGCGTCGTCTGTCGCGACGTATGGGCACGAAACTCACCCGACAACACCTTTTTGGGTAAACGCTAGGTACGCTGAGATTATATTTTTAAATAATCAAAGCTTTCACCTTATTCGCACAAAGCATAGACTGAAAACAATGTGCAATGAGAACACAAATGAATGTAAAAAACAAAGTAGTTAAAATAAGTGTGCGGAAGGAATTCGTCAAAACCGAGGGTATCTTGCATTGAGCATGAAGAGATTTGAAATCTCAGTAAGAACAGTGATTCACAGAAGACTTCGCTGTTTTTGTGTTACCGCTGAGTAGACGCTCGGTAGACAATATAGTAAAGGAAACCTGATCTGAAGTCTAGACATACAGGCGATCTTGAAAAATCAGGATGCTGAGTGTTGACGTATCGATAATGACGAATCTTCTCCATTCGAACTTGGCACACTGCTAGTCTGATTGATCAGAAACGGCTTGCTCAACCCGAAAGTCACAGCAACTGCGGCAGAGGAGACGGCATTGGAAATCTGGAACAAAATGCATGGAGAATAAAATCTGTTAATTTCCCTGTCTGCAATCACGATAGGCGTCAAAGCATTCAAGCCAGTTTTGGACCCACTACCTTCAGGCTAAGTAATCGGATGCACCTAGGTCAGGAGCATAACAACTCGGAGACCAATTAAAGAATCTGCCGTTTAAAGACAAAAATAATGAACGACGTAGACGGCAGATGCAAATAAGTAAACGGATCAACTAATCAGTGAAAATTGGTTGGGAAACACCAATATCAAACTATGAACTGCACAATCGAATACTCAAAGTGAAATATTAACAAGTGTGCTAAACCCAGGTAGGATGCCTCTGTGAGGCGCGTTGGTAATCACTGTTGTTTGATGAGTTACGACTGAGTTCATTTGCCAGAGACCAACAGTTGTTTGGATTACAAACAAACCGTACGATTTCATATGGTGCCCAATGGCCGGGAACTGTTATAGATACGCGACTAAACATGTTCTCATGCGATTGATCTAACAACAGGACACCTGAACTGAATTGACAAAGGATTCGCATATTGCTCGGCTTCATTCTGGGTGATTTATCGTGTTTTGCGGGAGGAAACGTGATTACGTCGAATTAATGTAGCATCATGAAATCACACCAAAGCACATAATTGTATTTGATCGCCGAAACAGTTCACGATTGTTGACATGGCTCCTTGACATTACTTGGCAATCGTCAGAAATCTTGTTTGTTCATCCGGTAAGAACACTATCACTATGACAGTTTCAAACGTGGTCCGCTAATTGTTTACGTGCCTCGTCACGTATGCGCACGACGCACTCCGGCAAAATTGGGTAGGCGACGCATTTCAGTCGTCAATGATCGCTCTATTTATTGTGCTAAACCATCCCGAGAGCCAGCTGATTAATGATTTTACTGCGACTATTCATACTGAGGTAGGAAAGGTACACTTAATCAAGGCCGAAGCCCGCCATTTTTATTTAAGTAATCTGTTACGAGATCATTGATTTCTTGAGCCGTCTTAAGCGCTCGGACACTTGTGTAGGCATTGTCCAGTAGATAGGACTGTTTTGAGAAGCTCAAATTTATTTTGGTAAAGTCACAAATCGAAATTTCTGAATGTCTTAACTTTTGATGAGCAGTTGGGCAAAATTTTGAGATATCTACATAAACGGTTTAAGCACTGCCGAAAAAGTTGTTAAATTGATTTGACAGTTCCACCTACAAAAATAACCAGATTTTACCACTTACGTGCTTGTTTGGCAGAGGAAACGAAAACAAACCTGAGAAACTATTGAGGCTTTCATCGGCCTAGAGGAATCGGAGGTATTTCCGTCGGTTTCCGTCGCAAAACCGTATATGGGATTGTCGGTGCCCTCGCACGTTTGTCGGTCACTCCCACGGGGGGTAGGATTGTAGGCTGGAGAAGTTTCGTTAACGAGGTTTAGTGTAAGGTCCCATGTGCTAAAAAAAAATTCAGCTAACTGTTGCAACCGTTCCTGACGCGCGCGAAGTAGGCTAGGAGACCACTTGATTTCGCTGTGAAGAAAACCAAATGTGCTTTTATTACTAGTAGCAAAATTGCAGCGTGCTTTATCGTACTTCCAACCGACAGCTGATTAGTACTAGTTTGGTAATTCTACTGGGCAACTGCAATTTAGCCAATAGAACCGGTCAGACATATTCATCTGCGTATTAATACCATATTATCCACATTCACGTAGATTTTCTTACCTCGCTCCCCTCGAAAAACACTAGATTCTTATTTGGACTCATCAGTGGCGGTTATTCTAGCCACGACTGGGATTTGAACTTTGAGCACATTCTCAAAAGATAATCGTTCTGACCACCAAGTCATGTATCTCATATTAGACTCGTCCGAATGATCGGATGTGACTGGTCAACCACTTTCAGTTGTAAGTAATGATCACGTGGTTGAATGGTCTCCATAGGAGACAATTATTATCTGTTGACTCCAACTGATAACCCGGTAATCAAGGCTTCTCAGTCAGACCAAAGTCTTCAACTTCATTACACCTGCTCATCAAATGAACTGAATTGGTTTCAAGCTAACGCATCAATACGTAAATAGTTCAAACCAAACGTATTTCGAAAGATGAAAACTACTAATATATGTGAGAAAACCAGAACTACTGTTGTCAATTTTCCACACGGTAAATACGGAAAAGCAGACTTGAACCGGAAACATCCTGAACAGTTCCGTAACAGTATAATACCGTCTGAAGGCAGACTGTTTCTATATACAGGCGCTATACACATCAACTCCGATTCACAAACTCCACTCAGTCCGAGATAAACGGGACAGATAAGTCACGGATGAGTTATCAGCCACATACACTTCTCTTAAAAGTATGCATCCAAAATGGAGGAAGATAAAATGAAACTAGTAAGCTGTTTAGGATGAAAAGAACATTCTATTAAATCACAGTGAATTAGAGGTTATAATATCAATGCCCTATCAACTACTGTGATACAGACCAATCGGAATAAACTGGACGAATAATGGTTATCGGAAAAGTAGTATGTTCTGTGAAATCACTCCAAAGAGCACTTACACAAATTCATGTGACCTCGAGTGAGTGTCTGAAATAAGTAGAAAATACCAGAAGTGTAGAGAACGTGCTACAGGTACATAAAAGCTAGACTAAGTATAACGGATGACAATCTTGCCATATAAACCCTACATAGTGGATACGTGAGTGAAGCCGACCAGTGACGGTTGCGGACGGATACAGGCTCAGAAACAGCACTGAAACAGGTTCGGGCGACAGGAGCGGGGACGAAAATGTCTCCTGTATCTGCAGATCGCCGCTTATGTGAAAGTGCGCGTGGTAAATTTACCGCTGACGTATGATGCAACGAAGTACTCGCAGGTATAAGTTGAGAGAATGATGAGTGGCCATTTCCTAACAAGAGAGACGCTTGATAATCCTAAAAATAGGTGAGGATAAGCACTCTTACTATAATAGGTAAGGTCTGTAACAAATAACGATTCCAAAATGTCCTGTGAAACACGAATGACCAGCGGTCACAGTACGGCTTCATAATAAATGTGGATCACCAGTGCGACGATTAGTAACCACGGGCCTCATAGAAATATGAGGGTCGTAAACTACAGCTGTGACATACTTTGTGCGCACATGGCGGTAAACGTGGCTCTTTAATAACCCCGGAGCATGCCACTCTGAAGTAGCAATTTGATTTGCAACAGACACTAGTGAACCGTTCGTTACAATTTACTTGATGTGACGATGAATTGTTGAATAAGGCGCATCTGGATCTTCTCGACACGTATGTGTCCCTCGTGAAAAAGGCGTCCAGGACTGCTTGTCTGAAGGCTATCCTCGAACCGTATCTTCTATTCAGCCGAATTCACGTGTTTCTTAAAATTACTCTGAAAATAGATTTCGCAATTTGCCTCACCACGGTCTGATACCAGTGAGCCTATTTCCCGTTCATTTCCAGCTACTGTGCGATTACACTGTACAGCGCCGTACTTCTGGTTGTTCCTTGTTCGTTTGAGGTGGGACAGCATTTTTATTTTGCGAATCTTGCTCAGCCTATCCCATCGGTAACCTTATAATTGGCCTGTTTATCAGATCATCCCAGCTAGCGTTATTGGATTCGCGGACTATGCGTATGTCAGTGATGGACCTGAACCTGCTCAGACAAGTCCAACATCCACGCTCAGTGTTGTCATGTTATTCTGAGGCTTTTCAAGAGTAAATTTGAAAAAATATTACAAAATTGTATATATTTCGCTGTGGCGTGTCACTCATACGGGCAATGCTGAAAAAATCTAGGGGCATAAACTGAAACAATTTCAACTATACGGAACAACATTTCGTGAAGAACATAATTCCACAGAATCGGGAGAAAAAACCTCGGTTTGTATCCCGGTTAAGTTTGAGCCTTGGCCCAAAAGTACAACGGTGATCACCATCCAAGAACAAAAAAAACTGTCTCAGTTGAGGTGGAAACGCCGTTCAAGCATTCATTTGCTGTCTGGAATTTGTCTGCAATCGGCTATCGAACAGCAGCATAACACTCCACCTTAATCATCAACAGTCAATCTCTGGAAAAGTGTGCCTAATGGAAAGATGTAACCATAGTCCGTCTCTGCATATGTACAAAATGTGTTTGTGATGTTTGAGGTTGCAGATATTCCATCACAACAGAACTTAAGCATTTATATTTTTGACCAACAAAACGTCAACTTTCTATGAAAAAGTCACAGTTGGTAAGATAGCACAAGCGAGTTCCCCATCTGATCGCTTTTGTTCATCTACAATTCAGTTTGCTGCGGTGTAGTGTTTCATGGTTTCATGACATCTAAGTGTCTTTCTAGCATTAGACATTTGAATGTTTAACCTAAGCACACTGTATACTTGTACAAGTCAGCAATCCGACATCCCAGGTTTCACGTCAATCCTTCTATTTTATTTCCGAGTAGTAAATGTAATATCGAAAGAAGACGCCCAGAAAGTTGAATGCGCAGCTTTCTAAAAAGCTTATCCTAATTCATTCACAAGATGCAGTTTGGTTGGCAGCGCTGAAGTAATAAATAGCTTACGAACGAACGTCCTTGGTAAATGTAAGCAGAATGGAACAACAGTGTGAGACAAATCAACAGACGACCATTGATAAACTCGTCATCATAATCATCATAACAGCCATGAGCCTGATTAAAAGGTACTGTGGCTCGGGCTGTGCTCAGAATCAGACATCAATGTCTTATTCACTGCGCCCTCGGGCTAGGCAAGCCCCTCACTGCCAAGTGAGTCAGACTTTTGAGTCATTGGCTCCGGGTAGGGTCCCCCAAGAAAACCCTGTATCCTGTTGTCTCGCAGGTCAGACTTTTGAGTCAGAGACTCGGGGTGGGGTCCCTCAAGTCAACCCCCTTCCGCGGCATAAACGACCGGGAAGTATCAGAAGTTATCGCTGTTTCCGATAAACTGTCGCCACCCATCGTAAAAAAAAAGCATTGTTCATCACGTTACAACGAACCATTCAAGAAATAAACTATGCGAGGTTCATGTTGTCATATGGGAGCAGCACTGACACACCACGAACTCTATACATCGAGTAGCACATTTCAACATATAAAAAAAATAGTAGTGCATCACGTGGGGACCACCGTGTGCAACTCAACTATGGGCGCAAATCTATCACATCGCCGTCAGCTATCGGTGGCGCAACTTCATTAAAGATTGTCGTTCATCTTTGAGCAGCCACTTTGGCTCAGATTATTCAGATTTCGTGCGCGCTTTGTTTTGTCATCTACTCAGAGACAATCTGTTCATGAACAAAGTTACTCAGTGGAAAACTGAGCGACGAGGATACCCGAAACACCTGATAGCACTGACAGTTAAACTGCCCAGGTCACAACAGCAAACTGATCCAAATGTGTGCCGGAGAAATATCACCACCGCTATACGCATCTTTTGTGAAGAGGTCTGTTCAAATGGAATACTCCAAATACGACAAAAGCGGGTTTCTGCTGAATCAGCAGAATTTATGACCAAACGCCCATTGATACGGTAAAGACCGTCGCGAACTGAAACGCAAACTTGAAAAAAAAACTGCGTAACTAACGTGAAGCTTACCTTTCCGAACGAGCCACAAAGATGGAGAAAGCATTTTCATTATGGAACTGCTGAGTGCCGCTTTTTCTGATTTGTGCATACAATGACCGTCGACGAGGCGTTAGTAAGAAAAAATATAGATCACGAACTTGCAGCTTTCAGTGGCGACTTGACAGGGCACTTTGAAGAACAGTTCAACGGGCCTAGGCCAGCTCATTCAGCTGTGGATGATGGACATGTGGTTAATTGTGACATTTCAAGCTGAACCTCGCTTACATTTGGTCGCAACCTTCGCATTTAGATAAACTTTCTAGCCAGCCTCTTTCGAAAAAAAGCACTAAACTCGAGTTTCATAAGTAATGACATTCCTGATTATCCTCCCTCGAAAGCCGAAGTGACCTTGAAGCTTAGAATATTGGAACGTAATAACGCTCCTGGTCCAGATCTTCCTTCTCCAGCACTATCAAAGGATGGCGGTGAAAAATTGCTGTCTGAACTGTTCACATTCCTCCGTTTCATATAGACGACTGAAAAGGTGCCTCATATTAGAAGACGCTTACGGGTCTCTTGATACGATGGTCGGCTTCTGAAACGTAGAGAACCAGATTAGAGAACAAGCACGTTTCTAGTTTGGTCACGGGTGCATTGGTCAAAAATTCACTTTGCAACAGGCACTGTAGCATCGGTACTCTTTTGTTTAGTTGACAATCTTGGCATTTCTGAACCTGAAGGCTACTTTTGATATAGTTATCCAGCACGCTTTCTGTGTTGTTACAAGAATGGGCTGGCACTGACTCTGTGTTTGTCATTGCATGTAGACCACTGGGGACCACCGACCACCTCACCTACTTGGGTAGTCATCTCGTTAGCTTGTAATATTGCTAACGAGGTGCTCACGAGAATATCAAAAACACGTAGCTTATTCGCTAACCCCCGTTCCTTATAGGAGGGCAAAAGACGATTATGTATCGATTAAAAGCGGGGTGAACAATGCTTGTGTGCGCTCGGTTTTGCACTATGGGTCAGAGACCTGGCCGAATCGTGCGAAAGATGCAATACAGACTCTCGGTATTCTACTATCGTTGTCTCCGACAGTTAGTCTGTATCAAATGGGTCGATTGTGTGGGCAACAAGACGGTCCGTTGGCGCGTATGTGGGAAATGTGGGAGTTCGCGACCGATGGCCAAGGTGGTGGAAATGCAATCTCATAGTTGGGTCTGGTACTCCGTGCCCCGATGGAGCGTCAGCCGCAATTCGCTTTGTTCGGTGTGACTGCTGATAGTTGAAAGAAACCGCACGGCGTCCAAATGACGACGTAGTCAAGGGCTAATGACAGCCTTGACCCTCTGGTTGGGCAAAGTTTGTAGGTGCTGTCTACCTGGTTAGGAAGTTCGCGATCATCCGCAGCTCTGGTTGGAAATACTCTTCATAGCATTGTCTCGCAACCAGTAGCGAGGTTGCATCCGCAAAATTGTTGACTCTTCTTTCTTGTGGAACCCAACTGCTTGCTTTGTCTATATTTCTCCTATTACTTCGCCATAAATTCGTACTTACCGGTTACTCTGCAATTTCATGGACTATTGTCACGATCAATAGCAGCCGGGTACGGCCCAACGCTTTCCCATAAACAATTGGTGAGGCTAATGCCGATCAATAATGACACCTCAAACTGATCGAAAGCCGAAGTAGTTGGATTTGAACACCACTTTCGAACCGGCAATAGTCGCTACTGACAAAAGATCTTTCCGACGCGCTCACACAAGTGAGAAGCAACATTGATAACGTCATACAACATCCAGATAAGAGGTCTCGCACTGTCCTGATGGATAAAGGTGAATAAAGATAGAAGATGCAAGAGCTTTATTCCGAGTCTATCAAGTTTAAGCCAGATTCTACGCCCGACAATGTAACCGAAATGGAAAGGAAAGTCTCCCAAGATATACAGGCTTGATTAAAGGATATTTGAACGACAAAGTGGCGGGAAAGGCTCAGAAGCACCGCGAATGTACAGACGATGAAAATCCATAAAGGTGATACATCAATGAGACCTATTGTTTTCGCGGTATTTCCACTTCAACATAAACTAGGCAAATGGTCAGCCAAGTAAATGAAACCGATCAGGGACGCTGATTCAATTTATACAGTATACGACGGTTTTCATCATCTGGCTTACTATTGGAGCAGAACATTCGCACAAAATACACAGCCATAATGGGCGTGCAATCCTTTTTTTACCAAAGTGTTTCTAAGAGAGATTATCAATATCATTACCAGATCAGTTGAGAAGAAACAAACCCATCGAATAAATTAACACAGTGAGTTGAAACGTTCGTTTGTATTTTGCGCTTGAAACGTAAAGTTCTATTTTTATGGAAAAAAGATACAGACAAAGTGATACAGCATAATTGTAACAGCCGATCGCCATTGTCAGCGTTCAGAAACACTGAGCATATCGCCCGGTCGCTTTTCCTCTGTAATAAGAGGGCCCAGTTATACGTTCCTATCATCAACAAGTACAACGCTGTCCGAGTATTCAGTTTGTCTCGGAAGATCAGAAAGAACATCGGGTGGCATTTCTCAGGAGTGTTGTCACTCCTGAGGAAGGCCACCCGAGGTGGTTGAAACGTAGAGTATTACAACTTGCTCATAACGTTGTGTTATTCTCAATCCATTTATCAATAACATGTTAAACACGACGCCCAAACTGTTTGACTTCATTCGTACTAAATTTGGTGCGGATATCTTACAACGGATTAGCTCTGTTTACCGAGTTCTAGTGTCTTCTACTGATTCAATATCCTCTGACTGAGTTTTACGGATGCCTTACAATTTAACCGTCCTGTTAAAACCTTCGATGGATCGCTTCCTATCACAGGAAGACCCCGAAACATTGAAGACATTGGCATAAAACCTTCGTGAACTTCCTGTTGTCTGTTGAAGTTCATCAACCAGGTCAACGGAAGACAATGAACTCTCTCCAGCTGTTTATGAACTAACATGATTCTCTCTTGTTTGAAAACCACGGCGACTTCAGAGCCTCTGTAAGTCCAGTCGAATAATGGGGTGTTTGTTCAACATATATGAGCAACAACCAAGCAAGAAGAGAAGCAGAACCTCCATCCGTTCTGACCAAAGCTGAAACATCTAGCAGAAGATTGTACCTTTAGTATATTCACTGCAGAACAACACCATGTTGGCTGCGCGGAAGGCGTTCATCACAGGCATTAAGTCTTATCACCATCATAACAGCCATGAGCCTGACCAAAAGGTACTGTGGCTCGGGCTGCCGCTCACCTCAACAGTGACGTGGAATATCCTAGAAGAAAACGTTACTGAGAAAGTTTAAAATCGAGTTTGAAAAAGGACTAAGCGAGAATACTAGAAATGGTACATATGCATGTATGTCACTGATTACGGTACACGGCTATCTCAGATAGCGTCTCTGATAAGCGATTTGAGTGATCACGAGGACCCCATCTCCGCAAGCGGACTTGGTGTTGAGCTTCTTCCTGGCGCTCGGTTGACCGATCTGGAGTACGCGGACGACATTGTCTTACTTAGCCCCTCTGCCGAAGACATGCAGACCATGCTGAACAAGGTGAATGACCGGGCTGGTTTGTATGGAATGCGCTTCGCACCTTCAAAGTGCAAAGTGTTACTTCAAGACTGGGGCATTTCCACTCCTACTTTCTTTATTGCAGGTAATCCGCTTGAGACTGTGGACAGTTTCACCTACTTGGGTAGCATTATCTCGTCAGCTTGTAATATTGCTGATGAGATATCAACGAGGATAGCAAAGGCACGAGTTGCCTTTGCCAACCTGCGTCATCTGTGGCGTCGAAAAGACGTTCGATTGTCGCTGAAAGGAAGAGTATATAATGCTTGTGTGCGTTCTGTTTTGCTCTATGGTTCGGAGACGTGGCCTGTTCGCAAGGAAGATATCAACAAGCTTGCTGTATTTGACCATCGTTGTCTCCGCCAAATAGCCCACATTAAGTGGACTGATCGCGTGAGCAATGCGGCAGTTCGCCGGCGCGTATTCCGGAACGCTCGGGATGCGCGATCGATCGGTCAACTACTCACGTTGCACAGCCTGCGATGGTTAGGTCACGTACTCCGCATGCCAGCTGAGCGTTTACCGTACCGGGCATTATATACTGAGACCACCAACAGTTGGGTGAAACCACGTGGTGGTCAAGCAACAACGTGGTCACGAAATATGAGACCCTGACTGCTCCACTGAGTAAAGTGGGTAGGATTC
>LOND01000501.1:56472-96206 GCA_014220965.1 Paragonimus kellicotti | reverse complement strand
CTTACTACATTTAAACGCCCGACCTATACTGCTACCTTGACGAGGTGGTCGGGCTTGTGTGCTGTTTCGATCCGGCGGGCTATGCTGACTAGGACTCCGGTCCTTCCAGGTTCAACCCTGTCAGACAGGCCAAAGGGGAGCAGCCAGACGAAAAGCAGTTACACTCATAGGATTGTATGTCGCACTACTGACCGCGTAGGAGTGCTTAGGTAGTGAGGCACGATCCTATGGGCATACAGCAGAACTATTTTTATAGTTGCGGCTGCTGTCTTCCGTATCAGGAAGAAGGGGTTAGAAAAGGTACCCTCAAACAAAGAGCACTCCGATCGCCCAACGGTTGACCGTGACCGCCGGCGTATTATCCAATACGGTCGAAAAACATCTATCACCCAAAAGCCCGATGTAGCTTTGAGTACATCCACTGCGCGCAGCAGTGCTGAGAATCAGACATCAATGTCTTATTCACTGCGCCCTCGGGCTAGGCAAGCCCCTCACTGCCAAGTGAGTCAGACTTTTGAGTCATTGGCTCCGGGTGGGGTCCCCCAAGAAAACCCTGTATCCTGTTGTCTCGCAGGTCAGACTTTTGAGTCAGAGACTCGGGGTGGGGTCCCTCAAGTCAACCCCTTCCGCGGCATAAACGACCGGGAAGTATCAGAAGTTATCGTTTCCCGCAGTGACCTTATTAACCCAATACGACCTTCTCTACTGTTTTACCCCCCATTTCTTCCGCCTTCCATGTGCCTTCGGGCGATAGTTGTTTTCTAAGGCCAAAGACAACCGGTAAACATTGGCGCCTTCAATGTCCGCACTCTCCGACAAGTCGGTCAGCAAGCTGCTCTGGCTAGTACTCTCTCAAGTCTGGAGCTTGATGTGTGCTGCGTGTCGGAGACGCGAGTCTACGATTCTAGCACCGTTATCCATTTGAGCTCACCTCTAGATAACTGTCGATTCAAGCGCTTCTCTCTCAGGGTTTCTGGTGACGCCGAAGCTGAATCTCGCGGTCAAGCTGGAGTGGGACACACAGATTGATGGATCAAACTGAGAATGGTGAACACCCGTTCGGTTCCCTTATGATGTGACGCGTTAGTGTTTGCGCACCATTGCAGTAAGTGCAGCCAGCTAGCCGTCCTATTCATCACGTACTTGAGCAGTACTAGTGCATCGGAACATTATGTACTTCATGTTTGAGGACAACCTGTGTTTGACAGAACATTTGATACAGGACATTTCCATTGGACACGTTAGCGTTTTGCACAAAAGATCTGCCCAGTGGCGTTATAAAAGAGGTTGATTTTGCATGTAGTTACTGATTCACACGCTGTTAATGTGGAGCTTATTGTACGATCTTCCACGAAGACGTTGAGCAACGCGTAGCGATTAACCAACGATCCCAAATAGTCAAAACAAGATTGGATCACAATGCTACGGTACTATTGAACAAATTATCAAAGTTAATAATAGACAACCTCAACAGTTTCGATCGACGGATCGCTTCCGGTAAAAGAATTACAGTTTGCTGCCAAACAGGCTAAAGATGAACTATAATCACATAATATGTCATTCATACCCAACAGAGTTCTCCTGAGCAGTCAACAAGTTCAAAACAATGGGGACGAGCCGAGCTCCAAAAAAGGTGATGCACGCACCACTCAAGCAAAGTACAATAGCCGGCAATTGGCTATTCGCACAACTATCAAAATTGACGCGACAAAACAAAAACATCAGGTCAAGGTCCAGTTAATGGCCAGAAACAGGAGGGGTATAATATACAGAGATAAATATTTGGTGGGGAGATAGGGTTGGGTCGGATTTTCAAATTATGGTAATGTGACGTTATTGCTAAGGTCTGTCTTGATAGCTATTGATGGAGCAAAAGCAGTTAATTAAAGTGACGCCAGTAAAAATGGAGTGGCGCCATTAGCAACGTTAGGTTGTATGTGGAATATGCTCCAACACGGTGCTGAAACGAAAATTGTGTAAGACCCGCGATAAAACTGAACTGGTTTACCACCATACAAAGTCACAAAATGCGATCCCAATATTGAGCACAGTATTCAGTTTTTGAGCCAAGTTCGTCTGGCATTGAGCCCTTTACAAAAGATAGCCACCAGGACAGCTGAAGTCACTCGGATGGGTATGTGTGTATGATCGCATGGGCGCAGTGGATGCGCGTAAATGCATCAATCCATTCAGGTAATAGGGGATGGACACAGACGAACCTGAAAACTCCTCACGGACTCGTGTTCGGTTTGACCAATATCCTAATCCACATACGCTTCGGGTGGTCGATCGATAGAACTAGTATCACCAACAGTCGACCGCAGAGTTTCCGCACGAACATGGCCAGAATTACTAATTGGTTATCCGAACTTACTCTCGAGATAAAAATAAATCAACCTTCCGAGTAGTAGCGCTGTGATAATCTGAGACATCAATAAGGTTAGAGAAAAAACAGCAAAAGCTATGTGAACAAATAACAAAATCAGAAACTGAACTAAACGTCCGGAATACGATAAAAGTGATCCGAATGCAAACAGAGCAAAACACACCTTACTGAATCTTTATTCCTCAGAAATATTCATTATCATGAATTCACGGATTTCAATGTGGCCAACGTGAAGCCCTACTTAATGTTACTCCTTGTCACGCTACCTTAGTTATATATATGGACGGAAAAGTGAGGAAGAATAAACATGATCAGAAAGACGGTCGTCGGAGAGTGCTGTCACCAGATAACCAATATTTGTTGTCCTTGACCAACTGAGTAACAAATGGGCACGGCAGCTGAGGTACCCGAACGAATCAGTTCTCTGCATACACTGTCTCCTCTACAAAGAACAAGAAGTTTGAAGTAAAACTGTAGTCGAATACAATGGATGGAATAATAAGCCACTAGTTACAACCCTCAAAAGCTTCTATTTTCCAAATCATAATGAGCAACCCTACTGCTCGTGTCGTGCATTTGTCAATTGGAAAACTCCGCAACACACCTGAAAAGCAAAGTTTCAGTGAACAGACTGTTTTCGATAAATTCTCCTCTTTGGCTGGAACGAGTATAAAATTAAGTGACGAGTTAGAATGTTATTGATCAAAGATTAATGAAGGGACAATGTGATTGGATAAATGATTAACAATACTTCGCTGTGGTTAGGAACACAAACGAAGTCGGTCCTAGGTAGTCAATGTTAATCGGGCTGGGACAGTGGGACGGGGACAAATTGTTTCACAGGTTGGGCGGCCGTGTTTGGCCAAGGAAGCCCCAGAGTTTGAACGAATTGTTTATGCACACACAGATCCGGGTGACGTAGTCGGATTGCGACCGCCTCGGCTATCGACAGGATGTGGCATTTGACCTTTCGCGACAAGGTGGCCGGGACGCGATAGACGGTACGAAATGCTGTCTTCGTGTCTGTGTGTTGATTACAGTCGATCAAATGGGCCAGAATGGATGGACTGATGCGGCTATCGAAAACAGTCTGTTCGCTGAAACGTCGTTTTTCATGTTTGTCAACTAGTTTACGTGTATGGCGCAAGATTGCAATGACAAATTGGGATGCACAGCCTAGCTGCAGTGATTCTCCAATGTTCTGTGAGAAGACGCTTTACCCGGCCAGCCGGCGACCAAAGCAAGTGTGGTAGAATGAGCAGATATGTATGGCAGTTTGCGAACAGCATTACAATGTAGCATGACGTCTGCCTGTAGCCTACTAACTTGGACCAGTAGGAGACATTAAGTCGACGTAATAAAAATGGTTGTCGATCTCACCAGTGCAAACGGGTTTCTGGGTTTACACAGTGTGCACTTTCTGAAAAGGGATAGATTGCCGTATGCTTTTAAATGCTAAGTGAACAAAAAGGACGCCGCAAAACGCTGAAAATGTCTACCGCTAGGGTGACTCAACGCATGCAAGCGATCGATCCCTTGTATTAGGACTGTGGGTGAACGCAGTTTCTGAACGATTGTTACCGGTCCGGTGTATGACCTGACTGCAGAGGGTCACAGACATTTAGTCCAGTGTTATCATATGTACAGATCGCGAATAAACCGGCTGGCGAAAAACCGACTGGAGTCCTATTAAAACGCTCGTTGAGCCCCAAAAATAGAGGTCTGCGCCAGAAGAAATGCTGATTCCACCACTTCACAAATGACTACGGATCTGACTAGACGCTGCTGTGGTTCGAGCCGCCGTTCAACGCAACGATGACGAGGGGTGTTTTGGAAAATTCTATCAAGAGAAGACAAGAGCTAGAAGTGTGGATAGTAAACGGGAGAGCGAGCGACGTTATAGGTAGGGACACATCACTAACTGTCAAACGTTGTCAATTGCAGTGGTGTGTCCAACCTGATTCGGATGATTACGAAGTCTCCAATCGGGAAGGCGAAATCCGCCCACTTCACTCAAGAGACATTATAGATCATGACTGTCATCGTTTAGCCACTCCATGATTTTTATTCAACTGCTCGTGGCCTCGGAGAATAACTGTCAGACTGACAAATGTGCAGGTGGCATATGCAGTACGCCACTCAACCAGTGATGAGATTACTTGACAACTTGACTGCGTATCTGAAGACGATTCTAGAGAAAGTTACGAGCAGCCAAATTTTTGTACGACACAATCAAACCAACAGTGCAATTTTTCCATAGAGTTGACCAACCGTTTGCTTACGGCAGCACACACTGACTTGAGAGTGTTGGTTTCCGCATCGGCAACACGTAAATAATTTGTTCGGATGTCACGGAGACCTACCGGTTGATTGGGGAACCAGAACAGCGTCCGCGTTCGTCTGAAGTGAAAACGTGATGAACTATCCATATTTCTCACCGTTCAACAGTACAGCAAGCCCTCTCTTAGGTTAAAGTAAATCCATCTTCTGATGGTAACCTTCTTAGCTGTGCTCATTCTGAACACCCAAAGTGAAACAGTGTAGGGTCATTTCATTTTCAAAGTTGGTAGGAGAGATTTCGTTGTAATGACAGTCAAACCAAACTTATCGAATGCGAGCAACACGGTCATCCACACTCCAATATGCAGCTTGATGCAGTCTCGGGTAGTACCTTGTAGTGTAAGAAAACCAGGAGGCTTTCAAAACTTACTCGGTAAGTGAAACGTAACAGTAATACCCTCTTTATTAAATTGTGTCAAAAAAGGATAGTACTTCGCTGCGACACTGGCAATATTTTCAGATAATTTCAGAAACGTCTGCTTCCGACAGCTATTCACGTGCAGCACACCAAAGCTGAGCAGGTAAATGTAACATCACAGTCAATTTTTTCCTTATCAAATAATAAAGCTTAGTAATCGATAGCACGATCACGGAACAGTAAAAATATGAGGCCCGTAGTTTAAATGGAGGTACACAAAGTGTTCGCACAACTTTAATCGATTTACCCAAATGTACAAGTGACCGAACAGTCCAGAAGTGTAACCAATAAAGCACAAGATCAATCGCGGCCAGAAAACGCGATTGGTTCAGCAGTGTACATGTAACACTGGGATCAACGCAGTGTGTCAGCCGAAGCACCACGTCCGCCATCAGACAAAATATCCGCAATGAGATCCGGGTGCATGACAAATCTCTTATCAATCACTTTACTTTACTACTGCGCAGACTATGTGATGAATTCACGGCGGCAATATTTTAATGTTAGTTCGGGATGGTAAGTGGCCAAGCGTGCATACGAGAGGGAGTACAAGCTGTGTATGCTGCTATGTTTAGCTTTGAACACAATCTTTTCGATCATTTGCTACGACATTGAGAGACTTGCTGCTTAGATCCCCTTCTCCGTTCGTTGAACTTTCAGGCACCTCTCGGTATAAATCACCTGGGTGATCTTTGTTGAGTGGACGTTATTCTACGACTTGTCGGCTGTCACTTCAAAATAAATGCCCCTAACGGCTTCCATCGACTGGACACGACATCATGAGAACAGCACATGTGCTGATCTGTAGCTGCCGTCTCTGCGTCTCATACGGCCCATCACGTGTCAAGCCGTCTAGTCTAAGTGACGCTCACTGTCCCACCATGCGCATCCACACACTCATCGGCCCGAAAACTCTCTTCCACATCCGAACGCACGCACGCGCGCAGTCACCATCTGCACACTCAGCCAATTGGAACGCTCCAACTGGATGTGATTCAGTGCGGTCGATACACAGGCACGCATGACGCGGTTGGACCCGGATCGGAACAGAGAAACAACACAACTGCCCAGGACAAGACACGTTCCGTACGAGCGCAACTGCATTGGAATCGTACGTCAAATCCTAACAATAAACATTCAAAACACTGGTTTGGCCTTTTCACTGATTGTCGTGGAGATTGTGTTATTCATTGTTAGCGGGTACTGAAAATAGCAGGTTAGGAGTTGTACTAGAGACGACAAGATGAACAACTCAATCAGCATACTGCAGGTAGCAGTGGTTTCAATCCAGTATATTGTTAACGAGTTAACTTAAACCTGGTGGAAACCGCTGAACAGATTCTTATATTCATAAGCCCCGCGATGGGTTTTTACTTCTTTAATCACACGTGTTCCAACGTTCTGCGCTTGCATTTACGGCACTTTAGATGCTGCAGAATGATCAAAACCAAGCATATTCAGTCACATCATCAAGAGGTGGGCAGCTAACACTCCTGTTGAATAGTCGACGACGAAGAAAAACATCGACCAAACAAACATCCCACGAACTCAAGCTGTGTGGTATACCATGATCATGTTATGTATCATCGATGGATCGACAGGACTGTAATGACATAACAAGGACAACTGAACACCAAACGAACGAGAGTGGGTCTGTGCGGGCAACTTCCACTGTTCCATGGCATCAAGCTTCCGGCATGTGGTGGTCAGCTTGTGCAATTGATTTCAACAGTGTGACCACATTCTTCAGCGCAGATGAAAATCAAGATTTCAGTTGTCATGAGGAAGTTGTAGAAAAGTAATCCAGACTATGCTTCGATGTAGTAGTAGTTGAAATACCCCATGAAATCTTGTTAGCATTTACATTTCTGTTTCGGAATCTTAGGCCTCACGTTTCCCTCGATCAATGTATGATCCCACCTTGCCAACCATTGTTTGGTATGAATATAGCATGTAAACAAGCCAACACGCGAATTTCGAGGGACTGTCAGGTTTTGCGGGCGGTATTTACGAATCACAGTTGTTAATGATTGACAGCAAACACTCAAAGATCGCCATGAATCTTAAATGACGGGAAACAGTGTTGCGAACTCGAATTCGACCAAATCGGACTAGAATACTGCGTCAATCGGAAGATGTTGCACAAATCATAAGTTAAAGAGTGGTCCGCATCGATAAATTGTTTGTTCTAACGTTAACCCTTAATAGTTTACTTTCGGCTACTTCACTTACGTGGATACCTCACTGAGCCACTTTAACAGCTTACGTGGGGCTACTGAAATCAATTATTTTGCGACGAGGGTCGCCTCGGAGATTTTCGATTGCGCCTGGAACTGGCAAGCACGTCAGTCAAGAAGGGAGCCGGAGTGTGTACTTTATTTTGAATTGCTCAACTAACATTGTGCCGGTTGTCGAACTGCACGACTTAATTCCGATCTCACTGGCAATACAAAATGCGGTAACTGCCTGAATGATACTACTATTTGGCGTGGGCTCACACTATGTCAACTTCAGCCGCCGCAGCAGTGAGTCTGCTCGATAAATCTATCAAAGGCAGCTACCCACGTTCAACGTTGCATCTAACGTTCATCATTTATCTGGGGTTTTGATATTTTATGGGAATGGAAGGAATATTTGACTCTACGCATAGCGGAACGCACATTTGGTTCTCTAGGCGAGAAATGAGAGAATACAGAAACTGAAGATATGTGAACCATTTCCCAACCTCAAGCCACGTAGGTGTAAAAACTAAGTTAAATATTGACGACGTACATCCCAGATGTCCTACTGAGCCTCATAATCTGTTACTGCAGTACGTGTAAAAAAGAACACTCTTTTATGATACGTCTTATTCTACCTGTACGCCCTGTTATAATAGTAATAAATGAAACATAGATAGCTAGATACAAATTGACCGGATTGGGCAGAATTTTCAAATTGTACAAATTATACGACAGAACCGTTACGAAACAAGCGTTCAAATGAGTAACAGGAAACCCGTGATATGTCTCACACACGAGAACACACTCATGTACAATTTACGCATTGGGACAATGAGTGCCAACATTCTGCACATTGGTCACAAGAATGTTTAAACAAATTTATTCGGTCCACGTTAACCATTTACAGTACTATCGTGCAAACATACTTTCAAATGAAAATACTCTAAGCAGTTTTACGATACCAGCAACGAAAAGCTAGTTTCTGCAAGATTACATCCAAATCAACCGTGTCCTATCTCCAAAGTAATTCAGTCATACAGGGACCAGTAAGTACCGATTACAGACAGAGTAGACGCGACCGATTTTCACGTAGCAGAAGCTTCAGCAGTATGCAAAAGAAAATGAATGAAATATAGTTTAAATATTTATAGCAACATTTTTCTTCTACAACACACGAAACACACTGCGTGTTGCATTTTTGAAACGCAGGATGACAATTATCGAAGATCTTCATGTGAGTGAGAAAAGTTGGGAATAAAACTGAGACATTCTTTCGGTTACATTTTGCATTAAAATAATCAAGACGAATCTTATGTCGAGTACGAAAATATCATTCAAAGGTAAGCCACGGTAACTGCCATTAATGAAGCTCAGAGAGTAGCATCGAGTTAATTTAGAGATGCAAATGAACAGCAAGGAAATGATCGTAAAGTTGTACGCTGATTTGCTATCAAGCACTGACAATGCAAAACCATGGGCATCACGAACAGTATCAAATATTCTGATATCATCAGTGAGGACTTTCAAAACATCTGTCACAAAACTGGACGGGGTAAATGGCCATTCTGCAAAATAATGCGACATGGAACCTACCGCACATCCCTTTGGCTGATTTCCAGTCCTGATGCATATACATCCCATCGGATCCAAAAAAATTTGGCGAGAAAAAATGGATAATTTCGAAACCGCTACCTACAACCTTTGAGTTGGGAACATATTCTCAGTTTAGAAGGGTGAAGTGTTTAAACTGCATTGAGCACACGGGTAAATGTCCATTTCCTGAGTAATACTGTCGACCGTCAACATCTCGAAAAGCGGCACCAGACTCGAGTTTCGCTCTCATTAGAGCTCGTCAGTAGTGCATATCCTTGCCACTGCCGGGACTAGAACTCCGGCCACGCTTTCATGAAGCAACCTATGTTCATCATTGCACCACTGACCGCAGTAGGTTCGAGTGAAACATCAAAAGTAAACGCCCAGTCACACTCGCCTGTGGGTAATGCGTCGAATGGCTGACCACCTCAAGAGGGGGCACAGCAACTGTCCTGTTACCTCCAATCGACGACCCCCGTAATGAGATTGGACTGGAACGGTTTCTTGATTGGAGAAGGTTCAGCCAGTCAGTGTTCGCGCACAAGCTGCTACAGACGGAATTATGGTCAAATCGGCGCCAACCAATCATAAACTGGTGTTGAATGCATATCTGTTTCAAACAACCGAGTTGCTAGATGCAAGGTCGTGGAACAACACAGCAACAAACTGGCCAATCAAAACGTGAGAACGCCTGTCGCTTAATAGCAATCGTAAATACTGTTGTTTTCGTGCTGTTTCTCCAACAAACTGAAATTGCTTAATGCCGCCCAGATTTCTGTTCTGATTTCTCTCGATCTGGTAGCCCAGCACGTGACAACGCCACGACTAGGACTTCTCTGTAAGTTTAAATAACAGAAACCATTAACTTGTTGAGCAATATTTTGATTACGAGTGATTGGTAGAAGGGAAGTTGAAAGGGGCCGATTGAAATTTCTATGGGAATGCGACAGCTGCGACCAACTGTGACTGATGTACAATTTATACGAAACCCAAATCCCCTAATACCCACTAGCGATTATAAGCTTATTGTTCCAAAATCAGAAATAAAATGAGGCAGTCTGACAAATAATTGGGGAGATTATGGAGTATTCTTAGTGTTATTGCCTATCTCGAAAAGTTCGTCTACAGTAACATACACGGGACCACCGAGACCTACAGCGGACAATGTTGATGGGAAAAATTTCTACTCAAAGTTACCATGCAAACGGCAAAATAATGTTATCAAAACGGCTTATTATGTTAGATGCTCTTTGGTCACATTTAACTAAAAACGGATGGAACTGCTGTATTCAAAAGATAACAACTAATGATATTGTCTTCATCCTAATTTACTTATTTGACTGTTCCTGTGGTGCACCATTAACAAGTCGCACCATTAGGGACTCATCAGAAGGAAAAACCACGGATACTGCCCAGCTTAGCTTTGTTCTAGGACAACAAATGACAACGGTCATCACTCTCGAATTACTGGATCCACTTGTGATCAACAGAGAGAGAGACAGGGTTTCGTATTGTCTACTGGGTTCCAGCTATCTCGTCGAGGAAAATCAAATGTCGTATCCTGTCCATAACCGAGGCAATCACAATCCAAATAGGTCACTCTGATTTGTGTTTGGAAACGGTTCGCTCAAATCCCAGAGCTTCTTGGGCCAAACGCGACCTCCGAATTCGTGAAAAAGTTTGTCCACCTTTCATTGACTCAACCAGATTAACCATGTCTATTAGAGACCTACTGTTTCAAATCACAGAAGCAGCGTTAAACATCTTTCCAATCTCCGTTATTTTTTGCTCAATACATTTAAACCCGACGGATGATGACTAAAACGTCTATGGGAACGCGACGGCTCTGACCAACTGTGGGTGACGTTCAACCAATATTAATTTCCCTGGACTTAGTTATCTACCTTGACCTGCTGATTGATTGTCCACCTCGTTAGTTGTTTGTTACAAAAAAAACCGTTTCATGTTATTGTAAATTTGGTACTGATGAGTCAATACGAAATGCTTGCATCTACCAGTTTTCGTGTTCTAACGGTTTTGTTCAAACTTCTGAAGGAACGAACTGTTTCAACGTCAAAATCGTCAATTAATTTTATATAATTGTACTGGCCAAACAGGACAACTTTTATCAAAAACTTAAAAGGAACAAGAAGAATGGAGTCACGTTATTCAGAATCTTGGAAAAAGGAGAGAAGAGTGTTGAAATTAACTTTAGACATGTATAACAGGCAGTTTCGTTGTGAGTAGTATACTACTCACAAGCGACATTCGGGAACAAAGGGCAAGCCCCAACGCCAGGAAGACGACGGACCAGAAGTGACTATTGGAATAGTGTGCACGCGCTATGGGAGAAGTGCCACCAGGGCGAATGACAACGTACTGCTACCCAATGTATGTGAACGCATATCAGCCGTGCAAATGAGTGTACACGTTTGTGGTCCCATGTTTAACATGACCTGTACGGGAGTTCGTGCAATAAACGAATTTGCTGGCCAAGCGTCTTTGCGGTCACAACAACATCACTATCCAAACACCAAAAACAATTCAGAATAAATATTGACCAACTGGAGTATGCACAGCTCCATAACCTACGTGCAGCGTACGGTGCAGAAAGGACTAGTGTAGTAAAATCGCGAAAGTGGAGTAGACAACATAACAATAGTGTAATATTAATATTATGTACAGCCTACACCAAAGATATGCCGTACGCATAAGCAGCACAAAACCAACCCAAGATCAACAGACTCCCAAAAGGAGCTGACACATTACTGAAAAACAACAAGGCATGATCTACCCCAGTTCAATTGGACTGAAGCATAGTTGATGGGAAAAGAACAATCAGGGTCAGATGCACCATCGGCAGCGAGAAAGAAAATCATCTTAACGTTGCACGCTTCCATTAGATCTTAAGACGATTCAGGTTTTAACATAATTGCACTACCGATAAAAACAGAAATAGGAGGTAGTGAGTAACGACGAGAGGTCATAAATATGTTTTTAAAAATGTGCCTCAAAAATATGGTTCCCTAGAACTACCTGTATAAAAACAACACGTAGGACAAGGCCAGCCAAAAAAAAACGATTCCAGCAACTTGAAGGCTAACCGACACACCATTAGTAAAATATAAGTTATTATCTGATGACTGTTTATTGAGAGTAAACTGCAGTGTTTTGTCACCCATTCCTTATTAGTTATCATAAGACAGTGGATCTCACAAGTAGAGCCGCTTAAAGTAATATATTTGTTCCGTAATTTGACCTGAATACGTGATGACAAAACAAAACAGTCTGGATGATGTGAACGAGTTCGTACGATCGACTTAAAGTGCAGTGTTCAACAAGGATGTGCAGGTCAATCATGCGCATGGCTGAATAACCAACAGGAAAATTAGCTTAAAACTCGTGATTAGATACAAGAGGATATCCGCCACGCGTAAGTTTTAGTGATTTTTAAACATGAAACTTGTGGTTGGGACGAATCTAATGTGAACTAATGACCAAAAGCTTTCAGATACTGTATCGGAAACAAATAATTAAACCTCTCGTTGTTACCATACATACCTTCAAATAGTTGGCCCAACAGTAGTTTCAAGTAATTTTTTGTGAGGGTTGTCACATCCCAGGACTGAAGAATGAGAAGAAATTTCAAGGGTCTTACAACAGTGAAAAATTGCAGTCAACTAAGTGAACAAGTAGGATTGATAACAGCAGTAAAACGGATTCCATTGCGCACACAATGCAGCCGACACCGAATATAACAAATGAAGCTGCGTCTAATTATGGTTTAACAGTATACAGTCCACGTGACTAGGTATGACATGGAAGTAAAAGTCTTGATGTAAGAACTGGGAACATACTTATATCACAGAAAATTTCAGAGACAGCTTTAAAGTTGCGATGTAAGCACAGACTGTGGAATTTAAGGTGTATTAGTAATAAAAACTTAATTAAAGACAGCACGCCTAAAAGTAATCTGCCCGACGTATTCATTGAAGCTCAAATCGATTGACTTTAATTTGACAATCTTTCACGGCTTACAATCACCTAACCACCCAAAACCGTAGAATTCAGGATCCAAGCAACATTTTAAAAATGTAATAAAATGGATAAGTGAAACAGGTTTCATACTGCATGCATTCCTGCTGCGAACCGAAAGACTGTAAAATAGTCATTCGCCTAAACCTCAAATTTTGACAATCCCCTAGAGGATAAACAAATAAATGCAAACACATAGATATAAACATACATCGTACCTTATAAGTTTTCCAGTCTACGTTTGTAGAAAGCAGCGTTTTTGGAATGCAATCTTCACGAAGTGTGACATCGATGGTTGGCTGAGACAGGTGTTCATAACAGGAAGAAAGGTTTATTACAGAAGTATAATGAAAAAAACTATTCCAGCACACACAATCGTATTCTCTTCGGGTACTGTTGGCGGGTTAATTCTAATAACCTGGCATGGACCCTTGCGCAAAGTATTATTTTCAAAGATTTACTAATTAAATATCGCGTTGAGAATATCTGAAACATTCATATCATGAAAAACGTTTACGCCAAAGCCCAGAACGTGTGTTAAAAACTCACCGAAGTTAACAGCATAATTGTTCATAGACAACTATATCCTAAAGGATACAGGCATGAAGCTCAGCAATGATGCCAAAATTTTAGCAACGCGCAGTGTAAACAAAAAATATACACACTTTAAGTCTAGCCACATGAAACACAAACAAATGGCTCTGACAGGAGCCGAGACAATTACTTTTGGAAGGTGTCAACTGCGCCATAAAGACAACTTTATATGGAAAACCAATATAAACGTCAAAAAACATTATATCATTTCCGAAGAGTGCCCACAACACTCTTCAGCATAAAATATGAGAATGTGTGTTATACACTCGTTGGTCAACGATGGCATCAATATCCGTTAGTGGCCTTTGTTCGCAGATTGAACGCAAAAACGTTTAACCACAACAGTGTAGGCAACAGCTGAAACTATTGTGTCAGTTCCAAAACAAACTGGAAAGATCAATTATTTAAAACGCTGTAATAGACAACCACGACAAACCATTTTGTCAAGTATACATAAACACCTTTGTATACAACAACGATATACACAAACACCCCGTTAAACACAACTGCTCATAAACAAAAAGTCTCCATCGTCAGAAAGAATAAACCGTCGTACATTTCGTATGCAGCTGAACTTTCCAGCTAACTCGCTATAAATTATTATTGGTACAAAGTTACTTCATTGTTAAACTATGTTATTACATCAGCGCACAATCGGTTATGTTCACGATAAAACTGTGTCGTACATCACAAGGCGTTCGCTGCCATGGGATACAGTGGGCCAGATGAAAGGGAGTCTGTACTGTCTGGCCTAATGGGCTTGATCAACGGCAGTCGAGGTGACCAGGGTTTTGAAGCTGTAGACGTGAGAACCGAAATTCATGTTGTTAGCGCCGAGGCATCTCGAGCTATGTATCCTCGAATGTTAGATGAGAACGATTGCAAGAATTTTTGAGGATTGCCGTCTATTACATTTGCCGGCATTGGCAACGTGTTCCCTCCAACGCAAATGGAAAATAAGCATCAGCTGACAATTGAGAAGAGGTCAAAACACAGACTGGCAAGTTCCTCCGAGGCAGAAAAGAAAAACTTGGGCAGTCTACCTGGTTCATGCTCAATCCTAAAGAGTAACCGTCCTTCGCGTTTCTATGGCCTTCCGAAAGTGCATAAAACAGGAATACCCATAAGACCTATTGTTGACTACACCACCAGTCCAACCTACAGACTGGCCAAGTTCATCAGTCGCATAATCAAACCGTTGCAGAACAAGTTGGTAAGCAACGTTAAAGATTCTTTTGATTTTGTCGACAAACTCGAACATGTGACATTATGTAGTGATGAAACTTTTCTTAGTTTTGATGTTACCTCTCTTTACACCAGTGTACCAGTAAAACTTAGCATGGATGTTGTTAGAAAGTGATGAATCTCTTACTGCGCGCGCGAATTTATCATCTTCCGAAATTGCATCTGGTCCCGAACTTCGTTTGCACTGAACATTTTTCAAAATCAACAAAAGTTAGCGAAAGCAAAACCGATGGATGTAGCTATGGGTTCCCCTGTTGCACCTGCAGTAGCCAACCTTTTCCTCGGATACCTAGAAACACGAGCGATGAGTGAATTTATCTGCCCTCCACGAATTTGGTGGCGGTATGTAGATGACACATTCGTAATCATGAAACGGACCGCTCGTGACCAATTCCTACAGTTTCTGAACTCAAAATGCAACGGCATTGTATTCACATTGGAAACTGAAACCGATGAGCGCTCACTTAATTTTCTAGACTGCCTAGTGAAAGTTGATGAGCAACAGAGATTCCAGGTTTCTGTGTACCGCAAACCAACTCATTCTGGTCGGTATCTCAACTTCAACTCGTCGCATCCAGTCGGTTTGAAGACAGCAGTCATAGGATCACTCGTTAATAGACCTAATAGGATATGCATCCTTGAACTCTTCAAAACAACAGAGATTTCTCACATTAAAGAAATGCTAGCCGCTAATCAATATCCAAACGCATTTATTGAGAACACAATTAAGCGCATGTCAACTAAGGAGGAGACCAAACGACCAGAACTTTCAAGTCTACTGTGCAAATACCGTATCGTGAACAAACATCTGAAAACTTCGCTCCATCCTTTCTGAGTACGCTATCCGGACCGTATTTCGGTTAGATAATACCTTAGAACGACTGGTGATGCATCCTAAAGATCCAGTTTCTATGGGCGATCAGACAGACTGTGTTTACGAAATCAAATGCGGTGATTGCAATGCCAGCTACATCGGAGAGACAAGCAGACAACTGAAAGTACGTGTTGCCGAACACAAGAGGACACACGAGGTTTCCTCCTAAAGACGCATATCAACTTCAGAAGCTAGAGAAGGATTCGGCCATCGCACTACATGCACTGTCAGAGAATCACAACGTAAGTTTTGATCAAGCTCGAGTGATTCACAAGGGTCTGCCTTCCCATGCGGAGCGCTGCTGCGCTGAAGCTCTCACCATTTACACACAACACGCTTGTGTTAATCGCAATGATAGCAAACCCCTGTCTGCAGTGTGGCGTGGATGGATAAACAACACCAGACAGACGAATCTTATCTACATCAGTCTCACCCCCACTTAATGGGTAAAGGATTCGACCAGTCAGTTCAGATGCAGCGCAGACCTAACCACGGCAAATCCCTGTTTCGATTACAACACTCCTGAGGAAGGCCACCCGAGGTGGTTGAAACGTAGAGTATTACAACTTGCTCATAACGTTGTGTTATTCTCAATCCATTTATCAATAACATGTTAAACACGACGCCCAAACTGTTTGACTTCATTCGTACTAAATTTGGTGCGGATATCTTACAGGCGACGAGGAATGTTCTGGACATTTCTGCTGAAAGCCGAAGAAATAAAAAAAAAACCTGTATGGAGCAAAGATAACCAGAAGAATCGACAACCTTGTGGATGGATACCACTAACTGTTGCAAGTTGCCAGCAAGTAGAGTGAGTGCGGAGTTGCTAACCCGGCAGACAATATCTACGGACTTTCCTGAAGGCAATAGTTAAGATTTTCACTCCTGGTCGCAGATTTTGTGTTCAAATAGACCTTCTGATCAGTCCCTATTGAAAAGGGTCCGCTGGGAATCCTATTTGAATGAGAGCAATGAGCGAGTATGTAATGTTTAAAATAAGACCACTCATATCTCTGATGGCTCACGAGAAATCCTTATTTCTCTAGAGTTCGCGGTCACGTCGTTTCCGGATACGGTATAAGCCCGATTGGCAACGAAGCATGAAACAAGATTGTTGCGGACTGCGTACTACTGGACAACCTGATAGGATATTCAGGGATTTTGGAAATGTCTCGGGGGAATAGTGTGAGTTGAACACCGCTGTTTTCCTGATCACAAGACATAAAAATGGTCTAGTGGCTTATCAGGATCACAGAGTACTAACAGAGATGTGTACTGTACTCACGTTACGAGATTTTGTTGAACTCGGCGCTCTGATCAGAGCGCGAAGTATATATTCGTAATCAATAACTCTGCGGTAATGTACCGTTTAGTCTGTTTATTGCTTTATGCTAGCTACCTGCAATGACGCTTCTCCCTTCTCGCTGTCGCCATTTCCGTTGTCCCGATTTCGTACAACCCTAGGTGCGTGAGGCGAGCGTGGAACGACATTCAAAACACCAGCCGTATTCCGCAACGTAATTACAACGAACAGCTGTGTTGCTGACACAACTGTCCTACTTGATAAACGCCGAGGTTACCGACAGCTAGATGTACTTTCAACGTTCTAGACGATATATACTCGGTCGGATTGCCTGAACAGATGGTCCTATCCATGTAGATGACACCGTGCCTGATCTGAAGTAGAATATCTGTAGTAAAAAAGGAACGGGAAGGCACTAGTCTGATCTGCTCTTCACGAATCTTGCCTGCAGTTTGGTGAGTGGACGCGATATTCAACCCGTGAGTCGGTTGAATGTAACAGCACGGTAGATTTCGGGTCCCCAATTCGAAAGCAGGAAGTGCCACTAACAAGTAACAATCACGACTCAGCAGTTCGGGTTCTCAAACCACTTCACAAAACATCCCACTATAGATAATGGCTTTTAAATCTATTCAGGACAATAGATAAATGAAGAACAATGCAGTGGTACTGCTGCGATCAGCCCGGTTGTTTATGGGTGAACAAGAGGTAATTAAACAAAAGTGACACACTAAAAGATTTGTTACAAAACTGAAAAATGCAACTCGCTGCTTCCTAGTAGAACAACTGCAAAACACGGGTGGATATTTATGCGAAATAGTAAAATAACTGCGTGCCACAGCCGAAGGACTGTATGACACAGTTGGATCACGACCAATATAGGGAGAAATCTCACGTGATGCATAGGGTGCAACTTTCATTTCGCGTACTAACTGAAAACTTAAAAAATAAGGACAAACGGTGCTCCCAATTTGTCGTATGAATTATTTAACGGTCTTATTCTGAACGAACGGAAAGAACAGTGTTCAACGATGTGCGAGAAACGAGTTGCAAAATAATAACAGGTGAGTAGGTTGAGCGATTATGCCGGTCAGTAGACGAGCGACCACAAACAGCGAGGTTACGAAAGTTAAACTAAATAATTGCATTCCAATCCACAATGCATGTCAATGATCGCCTGTTATCGAAAACTAGGTAACTGTGCTCAAGGTACTCGACTGGATGACGAGATATGAGGAAATATTTGAAGCAGAAAAAACAACAAATAAATCTGTAATACCGATTTTCCGGTGTATCTAACGCACCAATCGACAACTGCGGTCAATAACCACACATACAAGAAGAGTCTGGAAATTCCGACTCGCAATAAAACATTGCAGATTGTGTAAGCAACACGCGCAGTGGTACCTGGGCTCAAAACCCAGTTGAGTGACAACGAATATGGCGCATCATAAGAACATACCTGGTCCCAGTTAAACGTGAGATTATTCATGACATAACCGCTGTCGCGCCAGATTCGGAAAAACTCGCTGCCCGGATACGGCAGAGGTAGTATCACAAAGTCGTCATAGCGGTCGTGATTATCATCTTTTTCGGACGATGTAACACTAGTGGATTTAAAACATTAGAAACTGATTTTAAGCTAAAGTTGCGAGTTTAAAGTCTGACCAGTAAAATGACCAGAGCGAGGGTTCATTCGGGTAGAAAAATCAAACGGAAAAACATCACTAATATTCAGCTAATTGATCTTATCACAACGGTCGGATCTGGCAATCACTGCGTAATATGCAAACTATATTTATATTTTGATTACATTCTGGATACACCCATGTGCGGTGGCGATTGGGACGGGATGAGCTGTCTTGCCAAAGCGTCTACGTTTGAAAGCTGAACAAGGCCAGTGCCAGGAAAGTGTTTTACTAGTCACCATATCTGTTTGGATAATTCCTGTAGACATTTCTTCAGCAGGCCATGTTGCAGTTGGCGGTATAGAAACGTGATGATAGATGGGGTTCGTATGTGTCGCTTTCTGGCTGATTCGAAACACGTCTGCAGAGAAACATTCATACGTAACAGTAGAAAACCAATCGGAAAAGGTCTCGCGAATGGTTATCAAATAAAGCGGGAGGTTTGTATAAACTGTACGCAAATGGACTAAATCTAACAGTAACAGACAAGTGTAATTCCGCAAGCAGCCAAGCCACCGACTCTGTGAGTCGCGAGGGCCCCAGCCCGGGAGACGAACCCGACCTACAGTGACCAACCCCTTCGTGAACGATTTCATTTGTCTACGCCAGGTCATCATCTGTCGCACCTTGCGCCAGTCGGCCGCAGCGTCGGCAAACAGTGCTCGGTGTGGCAAACGACTAGCTGGCATCCTTAGTACATGACCTAACCATCTAAGTCTGTGCAAATGTAGTGACTGAACAAAATAACTCGTTTGACAAGGTGCTGCTGTTTGACACTTTCAAGCAGCACAAACAACACTAGAGGCTATTTCGCGTTCTGCTAAATACTTCGGAATGCGCTTTGCAGTCTCAAATGCAAACTGTTTCTGTAGTGAGTCGACGAAGTATAATGGATGCCAGAACCCTTGAAATGACTGGGGTCAAACTAATCCCCCTATGGTTTTCGCAAGAGCCCCGGGCTCCTTTCTTAAATATGGGAACTATTATCGAGTGACCCCAGCACGGAGGGATGGTCTCCGTCGTCCACACAAGTTGAAACAACTGAGTCAATGCCTCTACTAACGCCTCTCCACCTTCTTTGAAAAGTGCCGGCACGAGATCATCTGGACCAGCAGCCCTATTACGATTGAGAGCCGAAAGGCAATTGCGAACCTCAGTCTCAGTGGGTGGTTCCAAATCTACCGACCAGGGTGCTACATCACAAGTTTGTGGCGGCAACGCAAGTAGAAGCAGGAGGCCAGCTAAACTGACCTCAAAGTGTTCCGCCCAACGCTCTAACCTTCTGGACTTATTATAGATGAGTGTGCCATCTGCCTCGCTGATAGCTTCACTGACAGACGGTCGCCTGGGACCAGTGGCACGGATCAGCTTAAAGAGTTTGCCGGTGTTCCCTGAGGCAAAAGCGGTTTCCATTTCCTTAACTTTTTCCACTAACCAAGCCTCACGATCAGCCTTTAGACTACGTTTCAGTTTCCTACGGATATCTCTTCTAGACTTGTTATGTGAACTACCAGGAGGAATGTTCCGTCTGGCTTCTAACAACTCCAGGGATTTCTCGAGATCCAATGTTTGTTCAACCCATGTACCCGTGCCGCATGCTACAGTACCTGTTTCATAAATGGCCTGAGATTTGGGTCCAGCAGCTATTAGGATCTTCGGAGTGAGTACCACTAAGGCAGCTTTCTAAGCTGGTTTGGTACTTATGCTTTACCGATGGTAAAGCCAGTTTCTCAACAGCTAATCGTTGCTGTCGGTGGGGTCGTTGCCCAGCAAAAGTAAGAACAAAACGACAACGTACCAACGCATGATCTGAATCCAAGCATGTGCTCCAATAAGAACGACAGTCTTGAATGGAACCCCGCCACCTATAACTAACGGCTATGTGGTCTATCTGAGACCAGGCCTGATTCGGAGAAGGCGGGCGCCAAGTATAGCATTGACGTGCACGATGCCTAAAACCAGTACTGGCTAAAAATAGCTTATGCTCAGCGCACAGCTGCAACAATCGCCCACCATTATCTGATCGATGTGATGCTATCCCAAACCTACCACCTAAACGAGATTCGGCTTCACCAAGGCGACCGACCTGGGCATTCATATCTCCGGCCAGAACGACTATATCAGAGCCACGTGTCGACCGAAGGAGAGTGGCCAGATCCGAGTAAAATGCGTCCTTGACGCCGATGTCACTACAGTCAGTAGGAGCATAAGCAGACACAATGAATAAATTTCTGAAAGTTTTGCGTCTAGAGCTGGTTTTAACAGAACCTGCCAAGCGGACGGCACAAAGTCTACTGTTAACAGGAATCCAATCTACTAATGCGGCTGCGGCCGTCGTGCTGAGAACTATACCTACCCCAGCCTGACCTGTAACAGCGGCTGTGGAGTCGCCCGAAGTGTATAACCAGTATCGGGTAGACAATGCGGGTGCTGTTAGTTCCATACGTTGACTACTGTCATGGATTCTAGTCTCCGAGATACAGCAGACATCGACATGCAACGAGTCTAACGTTCGTGCGAGAGTGCGAACGTTGAAAGCACCTATATTAATTCGCTTTCTAGGTCTAAGCAAGGGACGAAGGAGGCCTGAGGCTGAGTGGTAAGAGATGGGACTTACCGGACAGTGTTACTATGATTAGCTATATCTGTTGTGGGACCTGCAGAGTAATCATCAGAAATGGAGGTCGGGAGGGCCTGAGAGCTAAATTTGATAGGACAGTGGGGGAGGGGTCAGCAGTAGCATGTTTTCGCCTATCCACCCTGCTGTATGCAGCAGATAGGGCGACCCGGTTTATACTGCGAGACGGCCGATGCAGTATGGATTTATTGTTGTGAATATTCATGGTTGTGTGTGGGCTGAGATACTGCCAGGACGCCCAGACCTAGACAGGAGAACGATTAGGGTTCTCAACCAAAGCCTTTGGCTCAAAAGCCTGTACCGCAAGGCAGCGGTTGGGTGGCAATGTACCAGAACTGGTACTTTTTCCGGAAAAAGATGCCAACCTTCTTCCAACCCCCAACCTGGAGGACCAGGAGACTGGTTTGTCAGACCTCTACCCATTGGCCTGCCTGGTATGAGTGACTCTATCGGTGTGGTGGCCACACCGTCCAGTTTAGCCCAATAGGTCATCGAGATGCGCAAGCCGTCACACCACGTCAAGGTCCAGTCTCGTTGTGACGGACTCAGCTATTCACCATGAACTTGACGAACAACTGTCCGCCGTCCCATAAACTCATTTTCATAAACATTTCGGACGAAGAACCCGAAAAGTAATACATAATGCAGGTGGAGCACTACTGCGGAGGAACGCTGTTATGCAGTGAACATGTTGTCGGACATCCATAGATACGTATAAAAACATATATCTCAACGCCATGCGATGGTTTCGAGAGCTGTGAAGCAAGCAGGGCAAACAGACGTTATCGATGCGACGAATGGTTTAATATGTAAGCTGAGTCGCCGCAAGTTTCACAGGTCTACAGGACGGTCTAAACTAAGCAGCTAGCACTGGTCAGTGGTTCAAGCTGGTCACAGCAACGGAGCTCAGTGGTGCAATCTAGACAGAACATACGCTCTCGTTATGATGAGTATAACCACGTTTCAGTTGTGTACAATCATTGTTCCATGACCTGACTTGATTATGAGGGTTGGCAGAGTAAATGATCGGACATCGGTGGGGTGTTTCCGTTCTAGTATCACCACAATTGAGCAAATGCCAACCGCCAAGTATACACTACCCTGCAGTGGCTGTACCAACCGTGTATGCAAAAAAAAACGAGATAAGAGGACTGATGTACGTGTAAAGACAGGATGTCTGTTTCCCTCCATGAAAGTTATGCGGTAATATCCCAACTATAATCGTGCATAGAGGTATACAGTGCTAGTTCTTACAGACACATGTTGAACATACACACAGTTGATCAAGAGTCTAACCAGATGATGATGTGGTTAAAGCGTAACAAAAACGAGGAAAGTAATAAAACAGATGGAACAAATGGGAATAATGGAATTCATAAGAAGATTCGGTAATCTGAACATGGCAGTAAAAAGAAGGATCCTGGCAGATGGTAACATTTCCTTTCGCCAATTTAGTACTGAACAAAAATAATCAGGAAAACTGATGAGTGTGATGAGATTGAGCTGGAGCGGTTCCATGATGGAGGAAAACTCAGCTAATCAGAACTCAAGCACAACCAACAAGCTTGCCGCCGAACAGTAATCGTAGACACTGTTAATCGGATATAAAGAGTGTTTACCAAATAAATTGCGATTGCTTAGTGCCGCTTAGCCGATTGTTGTTCTGATTTTCTCGATTCAGCAGCCAAGTAAGAGAAGCGGAATCGGAGGACAACAAGAAGCCCGCATGCAATTCATCGGATGCAGCTGCAATCGTTCCCTCTGGGGCGTTACGTGTGACAGATAGTGGCCGACTACCTAAAACAAGGTGGCTGACGTAAAGGCAGAAATTCGATGATTTTGCTGTGATCAGTAATTTATCTAGAGGATCCAACCAATACCAGTTAGCAATATTTCAACATTGCGTTGGAGACGGAGGCAGAAAGATCTTGATCTTTGTGCACCCAGATCCGCGTACAATGATTAATAAATCCTAAGAATACTGCCTTGGCCACGTAAATGAAACCTTCGAATGTTCTCGTTTCTTTGGAAGGAACCGTTATCAGGACGAAGTTACTCGCAAATGTGCAACGGCACTGAAGCAGCTGGCCGGAACTTGCATGGTTGGCAAGTGTATAAAAGATAATCTCATACGTGGCTGAATGGTCCTTGGCTTTCTGGAAGCTATAATATCGAAGACTGCTGAATGCGAGACAACCAACGATCACTC
The DNA here is from genome assembly GCA_014220965.1 of Paragonimus kellicotti. Lineage (NCBI taxonomy): Eukaryota > Metazoa > Platyhelminthes > Trematoda > Plagiorchiida > Troglotrematidae > Paragonimus > Paragonimus kellicotti. Next base: position 72,658 of record LOND01000501.1, on the reverse strand, counting down.
GGTGTACTGACGCCAGTAATATCGAACCAGCGCCGGAGTAGTGGACGAAAGACGTTAACAGCGATAACGGAGTGGAGCTCAATGCGACTGGCCAAGCACGAGTGAGGTTCGCAATATATCTCCTCCGGTTCCGTTGTGGCAAATATCAATGACAAAAAGGAAATATAAAACATCCTTCCCCAGTTACGAATTTGAATAGCGAAATCAGAAGACCGGTTTTGCAAGATGGTAGTACCATTTCGTATGTTCTCGTCAGTTGCTACACATAACAGCGGTGAAAATCAAAAATATTTAAGCGAATTAAGTTCATATACCAATTCAAAGTAATAAACCCACAAGAATTGTCTGTTTCGAAGAAACCAGTTTACATGCAGTTACCGTACAAAGGAGATAGTAATATGTCGTTTCTAACGCGACGACTGACACAGGTCATCCAACGGACGTACAATGCAGCTACACTGCGTTTACTCAGTCGCACCAAGTCACTCCCACTTCCTCACGTTAAGACGCGGATGCCAGAGCTGTCCACTTCACATTGTATCTACCAGTTCACCTGCAGTTGCGGTGACGTTTACATTGGCAGAACTGATCGATCCCTGCGCCTTAGAATGAAGGAACACGTGCCCAAGTATATCGAGGACTTGATGTGTGGCGTGACCCGACGCGACCTCACCAAACAACGCAAGCCGGCCTCTTCGATCGCCAGACACCTGCTGGAGACCGGACATGTGGTCGACCCGACAAACGCTTTCCGTGTGTTGATGCGTCATCACAAGCCTGTCATTCTTAAGTCACTCGAGGCGCTGCTTGTCATGCGTAGCAAACCAGTCCTCTGTGTGCAAAAGCTGTTGACCTTGAACCTCCGTCTGCCATGGTTTTGACCAATGACAGACTAGTGTATGCATTGAATTGATATATGAACTTAATTCGCTTAAATATTTTTGATTTTCACCGCTGTTATGTGTAGCAACTGACGAGAACATACGAAATGGTACTACCATCTTGCAAAACCGGTCTTCTGATTTCTCTATTCAAATAGAAATGTCCGGCGGCTACAGGAACCTGCATGAGGCGTTAGAACGAGCCATTTTGCAAAATAGTGCAGGTCTCCATCTGTCAGACAGATCAATGTGAAGTCAGATGTTCAACGAGCGGTGAAGGGTGTTCGAGATGCACCTGGATCAAAAAGATCTTACGACGAGCTACTTGTTGAAGACAAATGACGATGAGGTCAGTCAGATTCTGATGCATCTTTCAATGTTATATCGGAAAGTTGTCTCAAACATCATATAACGTGGCGCCATCTGATACGCAACTATGAAAGTGAGGTGGGGCAAAGACGCAGGTCTTTGGGAAAACCGTAATCCGAAAAATGGCTAATCTTATATAACCGACTTTTTATATTCAACACACACGCGCAGTTTCGTTCCATTCCAAATGACGGAGTTTGAAATTTTTCATCGTTGACAACTTTCTTCGTGTTAGAGATATCTCAGCTGTTCGATCGGTACTGCCCTGTGGTTGACTCCGTTTTAGGCTGTATGCCAGATAGCGTTAATCTCTGTGTTGCCAAGAGTGCCGTAGCGGTTGCGTTACCTACCAGAGGAGTTCTGTTAGCCATCCGTGAAAAAATGAAGAACGAAGTGAATCATGTGCCCGAAGTGGAAATGACAGTGCCATTAGACGAGTCTACTGACTGGGTCAGACAGGTTGCAATGATGTTGAAAACGTCTGGTGATATTTGCACATGCATTAATCTAAGACCTTTAAACACTGTATTCCGTAGGGAACAATACAAGTTGCCGATTTTAGACGACATTTTTCTCGAATTAAACTAACCCCGTTTTTCGACGAAAGTTTATTTGGAATCCGCGTACTGGCAGCTGGTGCTGAATGAAGAATCTAGTTATTCAGCTGCGTTTGACACTTCTTTTGGGCGCTTCCAGTGACTGTGTCTACCTCTTGAGTTAAAGGTAACGAGTAAAATGTTTCAGAAACATCTGATCCAGGCGTTTGATAAACCCGAAGGATCATCATGTGTCGTAGACAATGTGCTGATCCACGGATAAACGAGCGCAGAACATAGCCACAATCTGTGAGGGGTTCTACAGCAGTGTCTGTAACAGGGAATAATAGTGTCACAAGATAAAACGATTTTTCGGGCGACAGAAGTGACGTCTCATGGCCACCTACTCACATATGAGGAGAAACTCAAGGCCGATGAAGACGAAGTTAAGGCGACCCGAGAATGCAAAACCAGTTTCGCATCCAAATGGCAAGATTAATTACCTAAGTAGATTGCTTCCAAAGTTGACCGACATAATGCGCCCAATTCGGCAGCTTGCATACAAATGAGTCAGGTGTAAACGGAGGATGATGTGCAGCAGTTAACGTTTGACGAAGTACAAGGGTTAACTTCGGTAGCTCCGGTACTGATATATTACAACCTTGAGCTTCCGCTGGTAATCCGATGTGATAGCAGTCAGTCCGACCTTGGAACTGTATCACCACAACAACGGAAATTGATGGACTACAAAAGCCGGGATTTTTCCACAGCGGAACGAGATCAAAACCAAAAGGGAAATTTTGGTAGTGGTTTTTTGCCCTGGGACGCCTCAACATCTACACATTCGGGAGAAAAACAATGGTACACACAGAGAACAAACCTCAGACAGCAGCAATGGGGAAGTCACTGAGTGCCGCGCCCCAACGTCTACAAAGAATGATGATCAACCTACAAAAGTATGATTGTAAACTAGTCCACCAGCCTGCACATCGCTAATACTCTTTTCCGTGCCTATCTACCCAGTGCTGCGACGGATTACTCTAGATTCGAAACCATCGCTTCAATGGACTACAGGTTGGTACCGACGAACAGGAGGGTGGAGCTGCAGGACACGACGGGAAATGATCATGTACTCACAAAGCTGACACGTTTTATAAAAGATGGTTGGTCGCAGGATAAGAACCTGTCCGAAGAACTGTTGGTATTTTCAAGAACCGCGATCAGTTTAATCAAGAGGAAGAAATAATCTTCAAATGAGGGAGGATAATCCAACCCAAAAGATTTGCAGCAGGAGTTCATCAAGCAAACCCATGTGGCAGACGCTGTGACGAACAGCTGTATTCGGAGAGCTAAGGAACTTTACTATTGGTGGGGCACGTTCAGTAAGATTACACGGCGAAATGGTGAAACTCAAAGAAGACACGATGCAAGTCAAGTAAAGAAAACGATGCTGCTGAGAGAACTTTCGGAAAAGCCTCGGCAATTAGCTGCGGCCGACACATTCACACATGGCGACAATCAGTACCCAGAAACGATAGACTGTTTTGTAATTGGACTGGCTGAGCAGTCTCCACGGCTTCGAACTGCAACAGCTTTGTCGTAACCTACAATGCAACTGAAATCGTAGCGCTTAAACGAGCTACCGTTTCCTTCAACCAAGGAACAGCAGTCTACTAGCACCAACTCAAACAGTATATATCAACTAACATGTTAATGCGGCGAAAGATGAATCGGCAAAACCAATAAATACTTGAACTCCAGGATGAACGAACATTTGCCAAAATTGGTTCAGAACATGAATGCGCAGTCTAATTCCTTCGTTCTGGAATCGCGTAAACTCCTGTCTTCGCCCGTCGCTAGACACACACGGTGTAGAAAAAAGGCGCCCAATAAAGCAAAATCTTTATTTCAAGTTGAACATCACCCACAATTGATCGCAGCTGTCGCATTCCCATAGACTTTCCAGTCGGCCCCTTTCGAAAAGAAGCACTAGACTCGAGTTTCGCTCTCATTAGAGCTCGTCAGTAGTGCATATCCTTGCCACTGCCGGGACTAGAACTAGTTCTATGAATCACAATTCCGGTCCACAACACCCCCGGTTTCCGCTCACACGTCGTGTGCACTTCTGCCCGGTTTGTGTGTGTGACCGACGCCTTCTGTCGGGGGTTTTCCGCCTGCCATTCCTCGTCCGTTGGTCCGATCTCGTTGAGCGATGGCTCGTCCGGTCGCTCGTGTTGTCCGTAATCTATCCACTGTGGGCTTTGTTCGTATTCTACGGGATGTATTCTTTGAGTGTTGGAATAACGCGCCCCCGATCTGGTCGTCCATCCTATTTTGCCTGCCATGCCTCGCCCGTTGGTCCGATCCAGTCGAGCGATGACTCATCCGGTCGCCCATGCTGTCCCCGATCCGCTCGCTGTGGGCTTTTGGACGTACCTCCCCGCGTTGAGGTATTCCGCCGAGTGTTGGAATACTCGCACCTCCGGTTTGATAACCCACCCCAATTGGACAGGGGTCATCGAATTAATCTTAGACCGACATTTAGGATTATGATGCGTCACATCAACTCATGCCTCGTGTTTTGTTGAGGCGGTCGCGATTAACTATCTTAGGCAACAATTACGCGTGAAAAAAAGAATTATATGTAAACCCTAGGCTTCCATGGACTTAACGACTAAGACCCGTGTCCTCCACTCCGTTTGATGTCGTTTTGATTTTTCACCCCATCTCACCAGTCTCATAAGTAAACCTGATTATTTTTGTTTGTAGGTGAATAGGTAAGATGTAACGTGGCCTGTTCGCAAGGAAGATATCAACAAGCTTGCTGTATTTGACCATCTCCGCCAAATAGCCCACATTAAGTGGACTGATCGCGTGAGCAATACGGCAGTTCGCCGGCGCGTATTCCGGAACGCTCGGGATGCGCGATCGATCGGTCAACTACTCACGTTGCACAGCCTGCGATGGTTAGGTCAGCTGAACGTTTACCGTACCGGGCATTATATACTGAGACCACCAACAGTTGGGTGAAACCACGTGGTGGTCAAGCGACAACGTGGTCACGAAATATGAAGACCCTGACTGCTCCACTGAGTAAAGTGGGTAGGTGTCGCCTGCCTGGATGGGGTCCTCGTGATTAGAGACGCTATCCGAGATGGCGGCGTGTCGCAGTCAATGGCGTACCTGCATCCATACCATTTCTAGTTCTTTCGCTTAGACTTTTATTAATTTTCAACCTTCTTAGTAACGTTTTCTTCTGTTGAGGTGAGCGGCGGCCCCAGCCACAGTACCTTTTGGTCAGGCTCACGACTTGTATGAAGATGATGATGATGATGCAAGTTAGCCTAAGATATCAAACATAAGAAGCGACGCCAGCAAAATTTTTAAGCGAATAATCTGTCTGTGAAGTCTCTAATTCCCGGAAACATATTTTATTAGTCTCATGGAAGGCCTAAAACACTATCATTTTGATAAGGTTTCAGTTTCCGCACGAATATCTGAGTCCTCGCCTTCCCGAACGTTCTCAACGACTCGCTGCTAATTTTGGCATTCCACCTGCGCTCTCGCTTTGTGATTAATGCTTCGTTGAAGATTCCATACTCTTAATCGGTTCATTTTTATCATACTATCGTATTGGTCACAAACCCCATAGATATGAACGAGTTTGTGACCATGTTTGCGTTCGGATTGAGCGGTACGACGAAGTTTGGCTTACGCGTTAGCCTTGCGCGGTTGAATTGCTCGGGACATTCCAGGTTAATCACGAACAATGCCGTCTGCTGTTCGCTATTCGTTCTTCAACTATCCATTACAGTCAATCGAGGCGTTCATGGACCGTTTGTCCAGTTACAACACAATCAAAGCCGAAATAATTCACGACCATGTCAAAATTAATCTGCACAGATTAGTGGATAACTTTGGAACGCGTTTTGGATTTTCAAATAGTGAAATAATGAAGTGAAAGAGCGACTCCACTTAATTTACAGAGTCCATTGTCAATTTAAATAACCACCTCAGCAGTTTATGAAGTAGTTGGTGATGAGCAAATCAAAGCAAACTGCTCATAACATCTGGAAAAAGTGCAATCACTCATCTGTCGGCAAATCGTTAGGTACAGTGCTCACGTGCGGTCTATCTACAACTCTGATAGTCAGACATTACCTAATCACATACAGGCTGTTAGTGTGCGGTCATGGTTGCCTACTTCGTCTGAGTTGCACTACATCGAACAATCGTGAGCAAAGGCGAAGTCTGTGGAAGTGAAATATATGTCATTGATCATCTGGATAATAAAGATACTGAGCATACCACCAGTATACCACCAGTCGGAAATTTTGGTGAAATGCCTGGGTGAACCTTAATGACTCTGTTAATGGATAAAGAAAAGAGTAAGGTAGCAGAGCGGTGACTAGATTATGAATGAGGGAATCCCTGATTGTTCACTCAGATGGAACAGATGGGTGTACTTATCAAATTGAAGATATCGCATCGTTATCCAACGGCCCATCATATTACCTTCAAGGACCATTTGTAAAGTTCCTTCTTCAACATTAAATCATTTCACCCCTGGTTGTGATATCCGCCTACACATTTTGTAGAGCCGGTTTTAAGATCCCTGGCGTTAGACTGAGACGGCCTATTCCACGATTGTGTGAGTATATGCACATATGGTAGAAAAATCTACAAAAGTAACGATGCCAACGATCCAGATGGAGAATGAGTACCACATAAATGAGGAGGGAACATCAGGTGTAAACAACTATTGGTCGTGGACCTACGGAGCATGCCAACTGCCATGAAAACTTGAAGACACAGTAATCACACTACACAGTAGACGGGATCTTTAGCCTAGATCGAGTGGTAGTATCAATGGGATAACCACTCAATGCATAGTCCATGAACAGAGTTGAGTTACGTGAATGGGTAGCCTGACTGTCGGTATTTAGTCGCCACAGTCGGCAATTAATCAAGCATGAGAAAGCTGAATCAGTTCCAGCAAGTCACTGAGACCTGAGGTATTCCAAGGAATGAATCGTTAAAGCATTGGGTGCGGAGGAAAAGACAGCGCAAGTTGAGATAAAACAGTTCGGAAAGCATACAGGATTAGATGTGGACTCTTGGAAACCGGTGCACAGAAGAAAGCCGTGAGTACAGAGAGCAGATCGCTCCTGAAGACTAAAACAAGGAAGGCATACGGTTCTAGACCAAGGCTGCGCAGTTCCCGCACGTGTACTGTGATACTCCTCAAACAAAGAGGTAAAATCCCGGTGTTCATACAGTATTCCAATTAAACCTGATACCCATAAGCACGTAGCGCTAAATTGGGTCATAAGCATAATATACGGTATAAAAGCATGTAGACTAACGACTCAACGTACGCTTTCAGACGCTGCGAGAGAATGTTCCGACTCTAAAGGGCAAAAAATCAACCATCCGTTAAACAACTCAAACATCTAGTTTTTAAGGCAACTGAGTTTCAGTACATACTACATATGATGGATGACGCGGGTGAACGAGGGAAGAGAACAGACAACATTGTACGGAGGCGTCACTGGAGAGAAATACTAGAATAATCTAGAAAATCATTTGTTATTTTTGGTCACTGCGGTGAGCCACAGGCTTTGCAACGTGATAACGTCAGGCCGCCTCGTGCGAGGGTAGCGAAAGGATAACAAAGAGCACCGGGAATCAGTTCGTTCAACAAGCAAAAGCAGTTGTCAGAATTAAACGACCACGAAAATAAGCCGGATAACTTCTACTGGAATTAAGAAGGGTGAAAATCCCAATTACACCTCGGCCCATCAAGAAGAGACTGGATAGTGACGCATTGTAACGGCTTGTGCATATCGATAGCTCAATGGACTAAACTGAATGGTGTGATGGTCACACTGAGTCACCCATACAATGAACGTCAAGAATAGATAACTTAAAAAGTTCAGTCTCCTGGTCCACACCAGGTTGGTGGCTTGAAGAAGGGTAACGTTATTTCCGGAAACACGGCATTGGTTCTAGCACAACAACAACAGCTGCATTGATAGACGAGATTTCTGTTAACAGCAGGCATTGTTAAGACCAGCTCAAGAGGCTAAATTCTCATAAACTCTTTTGGTAGGTTTGTCTACGCTCCAATCGATTGCAGTGGTTGTGCTGTCAAAGACGCATTTCACTCGGATCCGACTGCTGTTCTTAGGTTGAATCTGAATTCTGAGGTGGTCATTCTGACTACGAATATGGCCGACGCGAGTCACGTTTGACGACGCGAATCATGTTTGGATTAGCGTCACACCGTTCGGATAATGATAGATGGTTGTTCACTGGGCGCATGTTAGTTTTAGCCAGCAAGTGATTAAGGCATCGTGCGCACCACTGTGTAACTCGGCGTTCCTTCTCTCCGAACTAGACCTGCGCTTAGATAGCCCACATAGTTCGTAGACAGAGGAAGCGAAGCCTCAGTCAGAACTGTCATTCCTAGCGGGGAAAAAATACTTGGGCTCACATTATGCGTTGATACGTCGTAGCTCAGTTCTCGATTCTGATGGGCAACGACCCCATTCATAGCAATCGCCAACCGTTGAGAAACTAACCAGGCCAACGGTACGCATGAGCACCAAAATGTTCTAGAATCTAAGCTCAACAGTTCTGACTAGGAAGACTCTGCCAGCCGTTTGAACCCAAATCTCACAAGCCATCTGGCAGACAAGGTAGCAAACGGCACGGCAACTATCGGAAAACAGAAAAATCTACCGAGTAGCTAAATGTCGGACGGGATATTTCTTCCAGCAGTTCATACAACGTACGCAGGAATGTCAGTAGGGAACTCAAGTATAGCCAAATCACTGATCCAGAAGCATGACAAATTGAGAATGTTAACAAGAGGCAATTTTTCTTTGCGTTTGGAAATTTTAAAACACTATTCAAGGAAATGCACGCCACTGGTCCAAAGCGTCCGTCTTTCAGTGAACCTATTAACGAGGCATACAGCGCACTCATCCGTAACAAACCATGAAGGTTCAAATGCCGGACTGAACACTTCGAGCAGCAACGTAAATGGCATCCCGCCTCTACTGTATTATCACCATATCTCTACTATCGTGCCTTGGCCAGTGGATTTAGAACCACCTATGCAAACTGAGATCAGTAACTGGACATCGGCTCTTAAACGCAGCGAAAGTGGGAGCACATGTGATCTCGCTCAACACCTTCCAAAAAGTGGCACTGCGCTGGTGGATATAGATTGAGTTGTTTCTACTGGTGCAAATGATTGAGAACGTCCTTCTCAATTGGAGTCGATTGATAAAACCCCCATTTTCAAAAAGACAAAGGCTTTTGTGAGAAGCACAGGGGAACTAGACTTAGCGCGGTCATGAATAGGGTGCTGTTATCCACCATGCGTGGTCGACTCGCTGAAGCCCTAAAGCAAACACTGGGAAAGGACGGGATTCTGCCAGAGATGGGGATGTGTAGCGTAGACTTCTACTCCTCGTCAAACTAGGGAATAGCGCCACAGTGACTGAAGATCAACAACGAAATTTATTCCGACTAAAAAGTCAGGTTCGATTCAACGTGTTGATCAACATTTCTCGTTGCTTAAAAGCATGTGCTTGAAAGAATGATACCCGTTTCCGAAGTGCAGACCCGGATACAAAATCCGGAGATAAACTGAGGGGTTTGTTCACAAAAAAAGGCCTCCTAATCGAGTCGAGCTAACGAACGGCGCACCGCTGTAATCACAAGCTGGAACGGGAATGTGTGGGCATTTCAGATCAGGTCGATCGGTCCCATCCCTCCAGTGATTTGGTCACCGCGGTCCACGATCAATGAAACCTGGCTGTTGACAAACATTTTCATAAACGTCTCGGAGTTTGAAAGGCGACGCTGGATTGGGAACCGGCAAGAAGCACTACGCTTGTTTTGCCCTCGTTAGAACTTGTCAGTAATGCACACCTTTGACGAGATTTAAAATTCGGCCAAACTTTCATGACTGCATTAAGCACGGCTGAATCATGTGCCAACATCAAGTCACAGTCGCTTGTAAGAAATACTCGGATTGCCCGATCACATCAAGAGGAGACACAATCATTATCCCATCACGTTCATTCGATAACCCCACGACTAGGGCTTCCCTTTAAGTTGGCCGCTGACTCACTCATTTCTACCGATAATCCACTGCGCAAACCAAAAGTATACAGTTTAACCGATACCTAGAGCTACCAGTGGGATCAGATTTGATAACCCAGTGACCCAGTATATCCATCTGAAGCTCGCTGATTGCTTTTCACCTCTGCTTTTCACTAGACATGATGAACGCTTGAATCCAGCTACTGAAACAGAGACTCTCAGCCCACCTAGCATATCGACGTGCATGACCGATTATCAAGCGCCGGCATATATCAGGCGAAAGGTTGTTAGTTCTACGTTGTTTGACGCACACTGTAATTACCACTGTAATGACTGTAATAAACGTCCTAACCACCGGTCACGTTATCGACTTAACTGGTGCATACAGAATTCGATTCTTAGCCAAAATTCTTTTCGTTTGTTGAAACGGTCGCAATCAGTCGACTGAGGCCGACCGTGTGGGCCCAAAAACAACTGTTCGTGATCCCACCCCTGCTCTGGATTTAGTTGCCTTTCCTGACCCATCGATTGACTATCCACCTCATCCTCCTTAGTTGTTTGACGTAAAGAGCCGAATCACGTTACAGGAAATTTGGTATTTACAAATCAATGTGGAATTCGTGCACATACTACTTACCGTGTTCTAATTGTTTTCGTCAAGCAGAAAGACTACATACTGCGCGTGAATCACAAACATGTTATAATTATCAGACAACCTAAAAATGACAGTTCTGACAACGATTTCCTCAGAATCCACAGACATGCACCCGAATAGATGAAACGGTCGCTCAGCCCCTGTAACCAAACAAGATTTTCAGAAGGGTAAAAGAACCATGTCTCAAAATATATCACCACAGAACAGTCGATGCATGAGCAAAAAAGGTGGCAGGCTGAGTGGAAGCATGAGACAGACGTAAGTAAACAACAGAGAAAATGAACTTACGGGAGCCAATATTTCACTTTTCGATACTCCAGCATGAAGTCACAAATATATTGGATTCGAAATCGCTTCATAAGTTCACAATCAACATCACGCACTCGATTCATCATCGAACGATCATCGCCAACAAGTCTTGAATAATAAAAATACAAAATTTTCGACATACAATCACACGACATTTCACAAATAATTTGCAGCGAAAAGACACAAACCGACTGCAAATATAAGTGAGCAGTTCTCATTAGAGAATACGACTGAGTATTTACATGGGATAATTCACTCGTGCCTAAGGTGAGGTTAATAGTGCAATGGTAATTTATTATCGCCTCATAATCGTGTGCATTGGAATTCAAATCCCAGGTACGGCAAAGGCACAGACTATGAATGAGCTATAGTAAGAACGAAATTCGAGTTCAGCACTACTTCTCACAAATGAGCTGACTGAAAAATCAGTCTGAATGTGAAAACTGTGATAAACGTATAACTCAAAAGATATACTGAAAACACACCTGTACGGTCACATAACAATACGCATATGCAAATCCGTAATTTTCAAAGACAGCAATAGATCGTATCGAGCACAGCGCAGCAGAATGAAGCAAAAGAGTCTGGCAAACATAGGGGTTACAGCGAAACACCGAGAAAAACCGAACGCACTGATTACGAAACCAGTGAACAATTAACCTATATGACAAATTTGACAAGAACAAACTCGTATCAAAGATAAGGAGATTAGGAGTAACCATAATTTTTTAAGAAATTATCGCTTCGCATCCCATACACATGCGGTGATATGAATCAGCTTTTGATCGATAATGCATTTTCCGTTTCCACAAGACATGGAGAATATACTATCTGTATAAATCAAACATCGTTCATCAACAAAGCTCTTGCGTTCATACAGGTTATCCAATCAGCGATTTGCGAAAAGAAGCGTCGGACTTGGGTATCGGTAATTTTAGAGCTCATCATTGACGCCTGTCTCAATAATGTGACCGGGTGCCCTTCGGTTCGAAGGCATGTAAGGCAGTGTTGGCCACAGCGTCACTCACCTCACATTAGGCACAACCGAATTATCACACCAATCAAAAAAGTAAAAGTTTGTTTCTCAGCGCTGTCAGAATGGAAACAAAAACAAGCATAGACGGTCAACAGAACGGCTAAATATGTAGCGCACTAAAAGAAACGGACAACGAATCAGGAAGGAAAGCATCCCGCACTGAGCTACAATAGGAATCACTAGCTGATCACATACGGAAGCCTACCCAAGTTGCTCTCAAGTTGTGTGATTACGTAGATGATAGCAACCATTGATCATGTACCTACTATTTGACCGACTGCAATAATCAGCACTTGAGGCCTCCTAATGATATGGAACAAGCACTTCCCAAACAAAGAATAGATAACAGATAAAATCTTGAGAAAAACTTACACACGAGTTTCGGCGCCGCTTGTTAATCCCGAAGAAGTGTCGAAGCTTAAACCTTCAGGGATATCGAATTTTTCGTTAACTCCAAGTTATTTACCTGCAATATTGGCCACTTGACGACCATACAGTTCGAGGGAACCACTCAACGTACTGGACCGGCACACATTCTACAAACGTAAACGGACCAGAATATAAAATGAGGGAAATCCTAGTTTACCCTTTGCTGCGAAAATGAACGCACATAATGAACAACACCACGGGATTTTTGCAGAATCAAAAGGACTCAAAAGCCAACCTGACGTTAATCTGAACAAACAGATTAATAACTTTGGTCATTAAAAGAGTAACAACCTTCCATATTAGAGCTCGTCAGTAGTGCATATCCTTGCCACTGCCGGGACTAGAACTCCGGCCACGCTTTCATGAGGCAACCGTGTTTACCACTGCGCCATTGACCTCACATTAGGCACGACCGAATTATCATATGTGAACGCTCAACCACTTTCGCTTGTGAGTAATGATCAGGTTGCCCGATCGTCTCGAGAGGAGACACAGTTACTGTCTGTTAACTCCAATCGATAACCCCGCGATTAGGACTTCCTAGGCAGGTCGAAATCTCCGATCTCATTAAACCTGCTAGGCGATATTTTAGATTACTGGTGAGTAGTCGGGGATTTGGTTAATTTCAAGTTGAACATCTCATATATTATTTTAGACCGTACTTATACCGTGATAACGTTACGCATCAGCCCATTTGGAGCCAGTTGAGGCTATAACTCACCAACCTGGTCAGAAGAAAGTGCTATGTCAGGAAGGAGACGCCAACGCAACGAACAAACAATTACTCAATTAACTTCAAGTAGGAACAGTGATATCGCAAGCAGCCAATCACCATGTATCTTGAAACTAACAACATGCAGTACTGGTGCATAAAATACGCGTTCAGAATGTGGCAGTAACGAACATCCTGAAAGCGACTAAATGGCATCCTGACATACATAAACTTCTGTTGTGAATACGAACGTACTCTAAGGAAACTACAACCAACAACTTATTCCTAGATTAAGAACCACGTCATCGATGGGTCAACATGCCTCGTGTCGAGGAAGTGAAGCACACCGACGGCGACTTTGATGGGGAAGGGAGGCACAGAAGACGTAAGTCAAGCTGCGGAAAACGGGAGACCACAAGAGATATATTCAGGGAGGAAACTAAGCTGTGCGGCAGTGAAGCCCATGATTTTTTTACATTCGTTTCCTCTTAGAGCATAAGATTAATTTCCAACCAGTGTTTGAGTGATCACGAGGACCCCATCCAGGCAGGCGACACCTACCCACTTTACTCAGTGGAGCAGTCAGGGTTCTTCATATTTCGTGACCACGTTGTCGCTTGACCACCACGTGGTTTCACCCAACTGTTGGTGGTCTCAGTATATAATGCCCGGTACGGTAAACGTTCAGCTGACCTAACCATCGCAGGCTGTGCAACGTGAGTAGTTGACCGATCGATCGCGCATCCCGAGCGTTCCGGAATACGCGCCGGCGAACTGCCGTATTGCTCACGCGATCAGTCCACTTAATGTGGGCTATTTGGCGGAGACAACGATGGTCAAATACAGCAAGCTTGTTGATATCTTCCTTGCGAACAGGCCACGTTTCCGAACCATAGAGCAAAACAGAACGCACACAAGCATTATATATGTGTCTTGTCTTATTTTTTCAATATATCTTCGACGCCACGGGTAATGCAGGTTGGTAAGGGCAGCTCGTGCCCTCGTTACCGTCGTTGATGTCTCATCAGATGGATGAGATAGTGCTACCCAAGTATGTGAATGTGTTCCCGACCTATACTGCTACCTTGACGAGGTGGTCGGGCTTGTGTGCTGTTTCGATCCGGCGGGCTATGCTGACTAGGACTCCGGTCCTTCCAGGTTCAACCCTGTCAGACAGGCCAAAGGGAGCAGCCAGACGAAAAGCAGTTACACTCATAGGATTGTATGTCGCACTACTGACCGCGTAGGAGTGCTTAGGTAGTGAGGCACGATCCTATGGGCATACAGCAGAACTATTTTTATAGTTGCGGCACTGCTGTCTTCCGTATCAGGAAGAAGGGGTTAGAAAAGGTACCCTCAAACAAAGAGCACTCCGATCGCCCAACGGTTGACCGTGACCGCCGGCGTATTATCCAATACGGTCGAAAAACATCTATCACCCAAAAGCCCGATGTAGCTTTGAGTACATCCACTGCGCGCAGCAGTGCTCAGAATCAGACATCAATGTCTTATTCACTGCGCCCTCGGGCTAGGCAAGCCCCTCACTGCCAAGTGAGTCAGACTTTTGAGTCATTGGCTCCGGGTGGGGTCCCCCAAGAAAACCCTGTATCCTGTTGTCTCGCAGGTCAGACTTTTGAGTCAGAGACTCGGGGTGGGGTCCCTCAAGTCAACCCCTTCCGCGGCATAAACGACCGGGAAGTATCAGAAGTTATCGCTCTCCCGACAGTGACATTATTAACCCAATACGACTTTCTCCTACTGTTTTACCCCCCATTTCTTCTGCCTTCCATGTGCCTTCGGGCGATAATTGTTTTCTGAGGCCAAGACAACCGGTAAACATTGGCGCCTTCAATGTCCGCACTCTCCGACAAGTCGGTCAGCAAGCTGCTCTGGCTAGTACTCTCTCAAGTCTGGAGCTTGATGTGTGCTGCGTGTCGGAGACGCGAGTCTACGATTCTAGCACCGTTATCCATTTGAGCTCACCTCTAGATAACTGTCGATTCAAGCGCTTCTCTCTCAGGGTTTCTGGTGACGCCGAAGCTGAATCTCGCGGTCAAGCTGGAGTGGGAATCGCACTGAGTTCCAGAGCAGAGCAATGTTTGCTCGATTGGATCCCAGTGAACAGTCGCTTGTGCGCTGTCAGACTCAATACATCGGTAAAAGTCTGTCGACGCAAATCAGAAAGACGTTGTGTATTCATTATATCGGCGTACGCTCCAACAGACAGCTGTTCGGATGATACCAAGGAAGCGTTCTATGACGCCCTCGTTGACCTTCCTGAAACAAACCAAACACTCAGACATCATCATACTAGCGGGCGATTTGAATGCCCAGCTTGGTCGGCTTTCCCCGGACGAGAAGCGGCTGGGAGGTATGTTTGGTGTCCGGGCACAACGCACTGACAATGGCGACAGACTGCTGCAGCTGTGTGCCTCCTATGGTCTCTATATTTCGAGCACAGCATTCCAACACAGGAAGAAGCACTGTGTTACATGGAGACCTCCGTGTGCTTCTCAGCGTGGACGCAGTTGGATCATATAGCAGTCAGTTACAGGTGGCGCCACTCTGTTAAGGACTGTCGTGCCTTTTGGAGCAACCACCTGGACTCGGACCATGCTGTTGTGCGTGCCCGTTTTGTTTTGTCATTTGCCCAGAGGACACACGCTCGTAAATGCAAAGTAATTAACTGGCATTCGAGCGATGAGGGTGTAAAGAACGCTTACCAGAAGGCGTTGGTGAACAAGTTGCCCAGTTCGAGTCAGGTGAAAGATCCTAACGAACACTGGGAACAAATCGCCGCAGCTATGAAATCATGCTGTGAAGAGGTATGTTCCGAAGGAGCTGTTCAGTTGCGACAGAACTGGATTTCCGTCGCGTCGATAAACCTCATGAACAAGCGTCGCTCGATCCCACCTGGTTCTGAATATGATGACGACCGTCGAGAACTTAAACGCAAGCTGACTAAAAGCTTGCGCAAAGACCGTGAGCACTACTTGGTCGAACAGTCGAAAGAGATGGAAAGGGCCTTTTATCTGGAAATTGTAGAAGCTTTTTTCCCTGATCCGTGGTTGTACTGGTCGTCGAGTCGGTGTAAGCTGAGACCATGTGCGAAAAAGTTGGTTCACTTATCACCAATCAATC
>LOND01000501.1:4775-19668 GCA_014220965.1 Paragonimus kellicotti | reverse complement strand
TGCTTCCAGGTTACGTCACTGATGTGACAACTTGAACTATCGAACAAAATATCCCCGTGAACTGAGAGGACAATAGGCTGTATCAAAAGGACATTCGTCCTACCGGATGCGAAGCATACTCTTTACAAAATGTGCCCTCGAGTATTGCACCTTCATTTGCTGTCACCTACGCAAACCTGATAGGCTTGCTTTAGAAAATCTCCAACGATCATTCACCACAAGTCTGCTAGTATATTCGTCCTCACTTACCTATAGTGAACGCTGTCGATCAGTTGGTATTGATCCACTTTGGTTACGAAGACTGAAGTTAAATCTTACACTTCTGTATAAATTGATACACTCGGACGCCATCACTACAGCTTTAGCCGTTCATTTTCAAAACAGCTCCCCATATGTCCTAAGGAACAAAGGTTCCACTTTGCCAGCCCTGTTAGCTCGGAAAAAGATACGCGCCAACTTCTTCATTGTAAAATATTCCTATATTTGGAATAGGCTTCCGAATCACATCAGAGCCTATAGTTGTTCGTATCTGATATTGACGGTTTATTTGACCAGTATACAAAAACCCTCCAAAGAAAACTGAAAAATGCTGCCCACGTTTACCTCACATAAGTGCATTGAAACCTCAATTCATTTCTCGTTCGGTCTCCCCTACCTCAAACCTTACTTATTAACCACTATTAACTGTTTTGTGTTATGAAATATAGATTCTAGCTCAAACATTGACCCTATATACAGAGGTGTACTTAAAATAAGAACAGGAAACGGGATTGTGACTCACATTATATGTATGCCCATTCGTAATAACCTATTCACCCCGATAAACCATCAGCCTATAGTTGTTCCTATCCAATATTGACGGTTTATTTGACTAGTATTTGACTAGTATACAGAAACTCTCCATAGAAAACCGAAAAAAATGCTGCCCACGTTTACCTAACATAAGTGCATTGAAACCTCAATTCATTTCTCGTTCGGTCTTCCCCTACCTCAAACCCTACTTATTAACCACTATTAACTGTTTTGTGTTATGAAATATAGATTCTAGCTCAAACATTGACCCTATATACAGAGGTGTACTTAAAACAAGAACAAAAAAGAATTATAGTTCACATATTATATGTATGCCTATTCGTAATAACCCACTCACCCGATAAACCATCAGCCTATAGTTGTTCGTATCTGATATTGACGGTTTATTTGACTGGCATACAAAAACTCCCCAAAGAAAACTGAAAAAAAAGCTGCCTACGTTTACCTCACATAAGTGCATTGAAACCTCAATTCACTTCTCGTGCTGTCTTCCCTGCCTCAAACCCTACTTGTTAACCACTATTAACTGTTTTTGTGTTATGAAATATCGATTCTGGCTTAAACATTGACCTTATAAAACAAGCTAATGTCAAAAATTCGTATGGAATTCTGAGTATCACGTGGTGATCATTCCGGAAGTAGCTGCTCACTACCCAATAGTCGCGGAATACTATAACAATTACCTGCCCATATTATATACTTCAATGAAAGGAAAAGAAAGCAATTATATCGCGTGAAGTTTTAGTCAAGAAAATATTACATACATTATTTATCATATTACATGTGATCACTCCGCATTTCTCCATTTAACGCGTAAGATTGTGCTCTTTTTCTCACTCTTGAAAACATCTGCTATGCGAGGAAATTTTCCGCGATGAACGGACGTTAGAAACCCCATATTGACCGAGCAGTTCGCGACATTTTCAACTTTTTGACGTTCTGGAACAACCGAAGAAGTCCTGCGCTGGAGTTTGCTCAATTCTTCGCCGGATTTTGGAAAGTTCCCGTCCTCCCTTGCCCGAGCCGAACTGCTTCAAAATTTTTCCGTAGCCAATTATGTCAAATAATGGCGGAACCCCTCGAAGATGCATTTGCACGTATTTCCCGGCATGACCTTGAAATATTTGAAACATCGTCCCCACATAACCTTGTATAAGAGAAATTAGTATAACATCTCATCTTTTGAACAGAATCTGAGGAATGAGCGAACTATTTCTCTTACTGATGTGTGTATCAAACTTTCGTAAACCGCAACCTACCTCTGTAGGTAAGTGAGGATGAATATCCTAGCAGGCTTTTGGTGAATGATCGTTGGAGATTTTCTAAAACAAGCCTATCAGATTTGCGTAGGTGACAGTAAATGAAGGTGCAATACTCGAGTTGAGGTCGAGCACACATTTTGTAAAGAGCCAGCTTCGCATCCGGTAGGCCGAATGTCCTTTTGATACAGCCTATTCTCCTCTCAATGTTGTTCATAGTAAAATTCAATCGGTTGGTATAGCCAGTAGTGTGAACGCATACTGCATACTTGGGCGTTGTTCATAGTTCGAATCAGCTGGACAGAGCAGCAGACTACATACCCAGAAGTTGTTCATAGCAAGCTCTGTGCAAAAGAGGAAGAAAGTAGAGGGATGAATGGACCTAACTACTGCCAACTGATTTGTCTATGTTCAAACATTCAACATCAAGGTGCCTACACCTTGCAAACAAACAACCGAGCTGTAAGTGAAAGTAAGGCGTCATCAGCAAGACAGCTTCCTTACGGCTTTCACTGCCCCGCATCATTAAGTGCACTCACTTCACAGACAACTCGGCCAAACAACGACAACATTCACGCCACTGAGCTCGATTAGCCACCATCTCACCCAACGTCTTCTACCAACGAATCTGAGTTGCCGGGTCTCAAGCCTCGGAGACGAACGTGATTTACACTGGCCAGACCTCCGTGAATAAATTCATTTCTCTACGTGGGGTCGTCAATTGTCCATCTTCCACCGTATGGCGGTCAGCCGCAGCGTCAGCAAAAGATGCTTGGTGTGGCAGACGACTGGTTGGCGTCCTTATTAAATGACCCAACTATCCATGTCTCTACAAATGCGAGGATTGACAAGGGACTTCGTTTGGTAATCACCACTAGATACACACTCCCCAACCTTCTTCGTTGCTTACTCATCGGTGCCACCCGACACGAGCGATCAAACGCAGACATCGGTGGTCAAATACCTGAAGACGGTTCACGTTTCTACCTTGAGAGACCATGTAGCCTTATGTATGCGACCCTTAGGCCTCAGAGAGATACCTCTGTCTCTCGTCTGAGGTGCCCAAGGTTGGTGAATACTGCCCTAGAATCAGAGACACGCGCTTCTATCGCGTGCTCTACATCTCCGCCGCCACCACTGACTTAACTTCTCAAGTACACAAATCGGTGAACAATCGCCGTAATTCCATTATCTAACTTCGAATCTACGTAATCATAGCAATCTTGCAAAACGCATACCGAAGCATTTAGCACAACGCGAACAAGCGCCTGGCACTGTTTGTGCTGGTTGAAGGTTGTCTAATGGCAACACCTTGTCGTCAGCATTGTTGGAATCAGTCGGTCTTCTACCAGGTTAGACGTCCACGCTGGCATCTTGTGAGTGCCGGAGACAGTGCATCATAATAACTTTTGTCAAAAAGCTTCTTGAAAACATGCATAAAGTCGTTCGCTTTAACGTACGCCGCTCATGGAGCTGAAACTGCCTAACGACTCGAGAAAAACTCCAATATAATCACATTCATTGGTGGACACTAGTTTTCCCGAATCATTCAGGGAATGAAACCGTCACCTAAGAACAACGTCCAAGTATGCAGTATGCGTTCACACTACTGTCTATACCATCCGATTGAATTTTACTATGAACAACATTGAGAGCAGACACATGTGAGGAGTGGGGAGAAACTTTTATTGGAGGCCTTCAAGGTACATGCCAATCACCATCTTCAATTCTGTTGACTGACATGCTGATAGGATTATTTTCCAGTACCGCGATAGATATTCGGCAGTCTAAATATAGAGTGGTGGTTGGCTGAAAAACCTACCTCCCAGTGATCGGCAGTCAGCTTGTACGAAAACTACGTGACCTCAACCCAGTTGGAAACAGTGCGGTAGAGTAATTCGGATTGACTTCCGAGGGTTTTGAATTATAGAGTGGGACATAATACACCTTTCTACACCGTCCCATATGCACCAAGGTTGGAATCGGCCATTCGATATTGTCATTCGCAACCGTTTCTAGGAACATTATTGAGTCAAAATATATCTACGTGAAATCCTGCAAAAATGGATAAGGGCACAAATTTCCTATAGACAAGATGGCGGCAAACTTTGTGATGCGTGAACATTGTCAAATATGAGTATACGTGTTGAAATAAAATGCGAACAAGGTATGGTCGTATAATAATAATAGTAATGTGTATGCTTCAACACATTCGTGTAGGATAAAGTCACATGTATGCGATCACGTATTTCCCGGCATGACCTTGAAATATTTGAAATATCGTCCCCCACATAACCTTGTATAAGAGAAATTAGTATAACATTTAATCTTTGAACAGAATCTGAGGAATGAGCGAACTATTTCTCTTACTGATGTGTGTATCAAACTTTCGTAAACCGCAACCTACCTCTGTCTGATTATGCATGCTTTTGTCAGCAGACTTCATGTTTGTCTTACAATGTTGTTGATTTGTTGTTTTGTAACGCCTGTAATTATCTGTCATGATCGCGCACATCCGAGCGTGTCTCTCACGAATGCGTTGAGAAATATATATTATATATTGCAGATAATTACAAACAGTACAATGCAACGAGTAGTTACATTATATGACAAGTGTGAAATTTGTCAGCAAAGTAAAATTTAATCAGAGAAAAAAGAGTTGCGGTTTACTAACGTTCAATGCACACATCAGGTGGAAAGACAGTTCGCTGACTTCATAGATTCGATCCAAATCATGGGATGTCACATTAATTCACCTTCTAGAAGATTATATAGGAGTCCTGATTCAAATGTTTTACGGTCACGCCAGGAAATACGTCTGTAACGCGCAGTCGAAACTGATCGGCACGCACGAATTAAATTCGAAGTGACCGCCACCTCGAAAAGTATACTCGCATATTCGGCAGTGTAACCTATCACAAAATTCTGCGCCTTCTTGTCTATAACAAGTTTGTGTCCCTCTCCATTTTTTGCAGGATTTCAGGTAGATATTGTTTCAATCGGTGACATTATTAGAAGTGGTTCCAAATGGCCTCAAGTTGATGGACAGTCAGACAAGCAAGGAGGATAGTTGCATTTAAACGTAACTCTGTCATACCTTTGTACCTTTATCCTTTTTGGTTATTCTAGTACCGCTGCGTGTTGCGTAATATATCTTTGGACACGATCTCTGTCTGCTCTTCTGTTTGATTGTATAATTTGGCGACTCTTTACAGATTCGACATTTGGAAATCTGCAAGGGAATATGAGGAGACCAGTGCCGTGTTACCCCTCCCAACTCCGGAGACTTCGGTCACCTCATGCAGACACTGACAAACATTCTAGAAATTTTTATGACGAAACCCACAACATTGGGGCTACAAGTATCGATTTCACCTCCCACCAGATTCACTAAATGGGGTCACTACCCCCGTTGGGGAAGGCAATTACGGACCTATCTCCGGAACCCCCCAGCGGGGTCCGATGACAGCCTGCTTCTGAATTTTCTGAATGGAGAGGCCCTTGATGTTGTCATCGACACCAAACTACTGAACATCCCTATATCAGATGGGACGTTCATGGAACTGCGGCGTGTTTTGGTTCGCCCCCTTGCACCCGACGGTCTATCGACAACAGTTCCATGCTCGTAGAGAGCTGGTGAGAAAAATAATTCTATCGTTTGTCCATGAGTCACGGCGCCTGGCCGAACAACTTTGTGAGGAAAAGTCCCTGGAGGAACTCCAGAAGCGAATTTTCAAACAGCCAATGGAAGGAATCCTGCCAACGAACACTGACAAGTAATTCCTGTTTCACCCACTTGTCGACCCTGACGCCGAGGTGCGGTTGGCCGGGAACTCGAAAGGGTCGAAGCAGCTGTCAGCCGACCAGCACAATATTGCGTCGCGGCACGGGCGACCAGCCAGAGGAACAGCCCCCAATGTATAGAAGAAGCTCAGACTGGTATCGGGGACCTAGCCATTCGCAGTATAGAAGTCTCAACGGCCATCCTGATTGAGCAAATCGCGTAGCCGTGCAACCATGCATTCAGGGTAAATCGACGAGCTTTCGAAACCCTCGAACGGGCCTCCAGGAACCACGTCAGACCAGGTAAACCCTGTGGCCGCGTTTGTACGTTTCTTCCCTTACCGACTGTTCCCAACCACTAGCAGAGCTAACGGTACAGATAATAATATGTGGAATAGCTCTTGTTGGTTTAGTGGACACTGGAGCGTCACTAAGCGTAATCGGCACCCATACAGTACGCAGACTTTCGGGCTATAGACGGAAACCGTGTTACCAACGCATTCTTACAGCCAGTGGTGACCAAATGCCGACGGAGGGCAGAATCATTGCACCGGTTACAATAGCCGGATGCCATATAGAGCACAGTTTTGTAGTGAGCCCCAACATCCCATTCTGTGTTATAGGGGGGATGGGTTTGTTGGGCTCGTCTTAGGTGCACACTCGATTTGCACAACCTTCCAGCTGAGGAGCTCGTCCGGTACCACTCATTAGACACCTTTGTCAAAAATTCCATCAGAAACAGACTTCTCTCTTCATGTCACTACGATCATTCCTGGAATGAATCGTCAAATTAGCTGGATGATTCAGTCGATTGAGGCTTTTGACAATTCGCGAAGTGCCCAATGCGTGAAATTTATATTAAAAGTTGACCACATGTGTTTGCGTGGGAGGGAGCAAGGCTAGGTCGCACAAGCATTCTAAGGCATGGAATTAATACGGCGGATGCTCCACCAATCAAGATACCACCACGCAGGATACCTGCACACCTTCAGGATGAGGTACGTAAGATGGTTGATGACATGCTACAGATGGACCTGATTCGACACGCAAATTCTCCATAGACTGCCCCAATAGTCCTGGTAAAAAGAAAGGCGGCGACCTGCGTTTATGCGTTGATTACAGGAAGCTCAACCAGGTGACGAAGAAAGACGCATTCCCATTACCAAGAATCGACAACCTCTTCGACGCTGTCGGCGGAGCATCAGGTTATTGGCAGGTGGAGGTCGAAAAAAACGACTGAGCTAAGACGGCCTTCACCTGTATAGTCGCGATTGTATGAGGTCGAACTTATGACTTCTGGACTACCGAACGCACCCGCGACATTTCAACGTTCGATGCAGAAAGCACTGCATGACTTGATCCCCAAAGCATGCCTAGTCTATCTGGATGATGTCATAGTCCACGGAAAGGTCCGAACGAGAGCATATGCGCAATTTGGAGTCCGTGCTGGACCGCCTGGCAGAAGTCGGCTTAAAACTAAAGCCCTCGAAATGCCACTTCTTGCTCAAAGAGGTAACATTCCTGGGGCACGTAATCTCTGGGTCGGGTATCCGCACAGACCCAAGAAAGACGGAACAAATCCGATCTTGGCCCACACCGAAGGATGCAAACGAGCTGAGGAGTTTCCTAGGGCTAGCGTCCTACTATCGCCAGTTCATCACTGATTTCGCCCGCATTTCCACTCCCCTGACCTAGACCATTACAAAAAATAATCAGAAATTCACGTGGACAAAAAGGTGCGACGATGCTTTTGAATCACTATGCAAAGCTCTGCATTGAACCAGTGCTGGCTTTGCTCACCTGTTACCAAAGGCCGGGGAGTTTGTCCTGGATACCGATGCAAGTGACAGTGCAATCGGAGCGGTTCTCTCGCAAGCAAGGACAAGATGGTAGGGAACGGGTGATAGCTCTACGGTAGCCAGTGTTTGAATGAATGCAAGAGGAACTACAGTATAACAAGAGAAGTAATGTTTGCTCCAGTATTCTTCGTGCGACACTTACGGCATTACCTTCATGGTCGAAGTTTTATCGTGCGCACGGACCATCAATCCCTCCGCTGGTTGCAAAACTTTAAAGACCCAGAGGGGCAGTTAGCCCGATGGCAGGAGATTCCTACAGGAATACGATTTCGTATGTGAACATAGATCCGGCATACGACATTCTAACGCCGACTCACTATCGAGGCGTCCCGCGCGCAATCATGGCGACTGTCCGTCTTGTACTACGCAACACGTAGCGCTGATCAACCTACAGAGCGCAGAATACGGCCGTTGGCAGCAGGCTCAAGCAAGCAGATCCCGAGACTGCGCTAATTCTATGAAAGGTGCCGGAATAATGGAGAGAGACCAACAAGCAAGGAAATGGAAGGAAAAAGCTATGAATCTCGCTGCCTTTGGGCGTTATGGGAACAGCTCAAGATGGACGGAGGGAAAATTATCTGTCCAGCGAGGACTCGCTTACATGAAAAGGATTGTGGTCCCTGAAACCATGGCACTCAACGTCCAACCAAACCTGTACCTCTAGCTTGGCCACGAGGGAATAAATAAACTGGAGGCGGCCGTACGACAACGATTTCGGTGCCCGCATCACTGAAGAGATATCGGCGCGTGTTTTGAAAAAGGCCAGTTATTATTGCGTGCAAGTGTATATTACGTTTATATCATTTAACCGCTCAAATTAGCATACTATTTGATCAATTCTGTTACCGTTAATTACTCTGGAACGTTTTGATCATATATCAGTAATTTTGAAAGGATATCATACAATAATGCCTACTAAGTCAGCTAGGCTTCAAAAATTGTCGGTCGCCACGCGATCAGCCTCATGCAAAAAAGGCATGGTGACAACAAGAGAGCGTAAAATCTCCAGACACCACGTCCAACACCTGCTCCATTCCTGCCATTGCTAAGGAGCCAAAATCTGCTGCTAAAGCGGTAATCTCAACGGCCAATATTAACCCCTCACAAGGAAGGAACAACACCAAGTTGTGTTCAGTTCCTATAACCGATGTATTTTCAGATCAGGTTAGAAAAATAACTGACTTAGAGGCTGCAATGGCAAAACTACACAGTAAGTACGAAGAGCTCACCGAAATTTTGCACCAGCTGGATCCGATAGTTAGCATTCTAAATGCCTCAAATAACACCCGTCCTGAGACTACTTCTAGTCATAAAGATCTTGTAGCTGCTGGGACTTTATTGACACAATAGCTACGGAACTGCACAAACGGTTACGCTGTGCAAGTAAAGTGGTTGTGTTAACATACCTGACAGAATACCTTTGTTGACCGTGAAAAGAGTCTTACTCAAAGCTGGTAGGATGGAAGACCAGGAGTGCCACTGCTTAAGACTTCGCAAGAAAGTACAGCAAAAATGCTGTCCACTGTTACTGCAGTTCACAAGTGAATTTGTAGCGAACGAATTCGTCAACAGACGAGACCAAATTATGCGTGCCACAAATTTTAAGTCCATAAAAGTGTTGGTGACAAGACACCACTCCAAAGGGAAATATTACGAACCAATATCTCCCAAGTAAAGAAGAAGTCAAGTCACAAAGTCAGCAACCTCATTGACTTGACTGTCGATCTCGACTGCTCTACAAATTCCGTAGATGAGCAAGTTGCAACTGGCAACACCGTTACGTTGTCCGCTCAGAAGAATACTGAAAAGCAAACCACGTCCAGCTCTGTTGACGCCGGGCGCGTTCACGTTTATCCAGCAAGACCCACGGTTAATGCTGAAAATACCTCCTCTGTGCTGGCTGGAATGAGTCCTGGCCCTAAGGCGCCGAAAGTTCTCCAGAGTGTTGGGGGCAGTATCCCAAATTTCCAGAACAAAGACGAGGCTGGACAATCAAATCGATCTCCTTTTACTGTGGGCATTTCCCTCCATTATCCGGAGTGACTGTAAATTCCAACCGCAGATCCAAAACGCCTGAACAAGGCTCCAAACCAGCAGTAAGACCTGTACGGTGCTTACTACAGAATAATGTTCTAGGTTTGCAACATAAGGGTAAATCGACGGTATTTCATAAACGCTACGAATCGGGTTCTAAGAATCACATTCAAAGAGCCAACGCTTCGCAGATGAAAATGAACAATTTGCACACTACTGCTTTCTAAGCCAGTCCACAACTATAATAGGCTTCACGCTTTTTGTGCATTACCCAATAGCTCCGCAATACCCTATCCCCCTACCCAAAACATGAGTGCTACTAGTAACCAAATTCTAACGTATATACCCCGTCAAGTGTACCACCAACGGACTATATAACTAACACAAATGTCCGCCAACCCAGTCCTTTTTAGTGCACCCTTCGGCATTTCATCCACCACCACCTGGCCCCCTCCCCATATCCCACTCAATCATCCTACCATGATGACCCTGTTCCAGCACTTTCTGTCGTGGAGTCAAATCTTTGCGACATCCGCTCGAACATGAGTGGGAAATTGGTACATCCCCCAGACCGGACCTCTCCGTATGATAACTTGCAACCCACTGCCCCATCTGTCATGCAGTTTTTTAGCAGTTTAAGTGTTGTGCCTTACAGAAAAAATTCCATTAATTTATTACTCATAAACGTTAGATCATTGGTAAGTAAGATGCACATCTTTAGATCTTCTTTTTTTGTCTAATCCCCATATCATTCTCGTCACTGAGACGTGGTGCTCTCCTGATACACCAGACACGCATGTAAGCATCATGGGATATCATGTTTCGTAGGGATCGTCTCACAGGACGAGGAGGTGGATGCATTATTTACCTAAAAGAGCAATTTTCCGCAGTTACACTTGACGAGCCTGGTCTTTATAAAATCGAGGACTCGTTGTGGTTAATGGTCTCTATAGGTCCTCGCGACCTACTCATAGGATGCATTTACCGACCGCCTAATGCTAATAGCAGTGATTTGATTGACCTCGTAGAGGTGATAAATCATGTATCAAACATGTCTTGCGAACACAAACTAATAGGTGGTGACTTCAACATGCCTAATATCTCCTGGACTTCATTCTCAGCTCCTGCAAAGCAAGCTGAATTTCTTTCATGCATTCAACTGAATGGATGGAACCAACATGTCATAACGCCCACCAGACAGAGGCATATTTTGGATCTCATATTCACCATAGGTATCTCGTCTGTAGGTATATCCGTTCTGGAACAATTTCCAGGAAGTGACCATAACATAGTCAAGTGTCAGTTTGACTTCAATACAGTTACCAAACCGACAGTTGTATTCTACCGTCCGATCAAATGCATTGATTGGAGTACCTTCTTCTCCTTACTAAGATCCTTAAATTGGAATACGTTCTTTCTTACATCAGACCCAAAAGTAGCAACCGAGGAACTCTGGACTGTCATTTCAGTATGCACTTTTCAAATAGTCGGATCGTTTCCTACTGGCAAACGCCCCACCTTAAATTAGCAATGGATAGAAAATTTTGGAGAACTGTCTCACGCCTTCCATATTCCCGACAGCTCTGCCAGATCACGTCTCCTGTTACCATTCGTCGTGCCGGTCGAACACCCTCATTTTTGACGAAACTCAAGTAACCAATGCAAGAACGTCTGCTGCGGCTTACAAACTACCATCCAGGTTATATATGTTGAGTGTCAGACCTTCCAATTAGCTCCATAACCCATGCAATGGTTATCTTGTCGATCAACGCATAATACCCTTGGACTTGGACGTTGAAGGCAGAGACCGTGGGGGAAAGTAAGAAAAAGATTTTCCAATACGCGAAAATGCTCAATGTCCCACACAGCTCATCCATCTAAAAAAACTCAATTCGCTTCATGGTTCCAGGGTAAGATGCAGGACGGATGGTTGGATGTGTCAACGGAGAAGATGGCGAGCCGTTGTTGCTAGTTCATGAGTAACACGATATTGGTGGTTGGCATAGAGCCAGTAGCGATCGGCCACCCGGCATATAAGGTTCTGTGTTAACGGCCGGCGGATAGCGAAGCATCGCGTCAGATTCAACATGCGCGTACTAAGGCTGCAGATGCATCACCGTTGCTTGTCGATTTGACTATTATAAGTAAGGGCCAGAGTAGGCTAGTAAAATCTTGCAGAAGTTCACGAAGATTCGTGCAGGGGGAACGACCAATTGAACGCGGTCGGTCGGCAAACGTGTAGAAGCGCACGATAAGATGGGATCGTTCTGTGCTTTAAGACTCACTCGACCAACCTAGCGAAACTCTTGATGACGTCCTATACAGCGTTAATCTCGAGAAAGTCCTAAGAATTACATGGAAGGTCGTTACCATCACCAAAAGGATTTCCAAACATCGTGTTCCTTGCTTTTCTTATCTACACGGTACAGGCAGCGTTCATCTTCGAGCGCAAGACAGACTGCACAGCGCGCGAGCCAAACGATCACTAGTCAGTTGATGAGCAACAGTAGGCCAACAAAGGTTCAACTAACTCTCTTCTCTGGGAAGTGACGCCTCATGAACGAACACAAAAGAATACGACTAGCCCAACGAACATATGCTCCGGAACGCTCTTTCAACAGAGACACCCAGATATAGTTACACACCGTGTGGCAACCTATAAAAAACGAAACGGTGAGTTCTACTGGCGGCGCACTGGACAAGAAGACTTGTCACAATAAGCTTGCAGAAAAATGACAACCACTAAGTGCTTTGAGGCATTTTAGATAGAACAGTCCAACAAGACATCAACTTACGATACTGGATTCATTTCGCCACACCTTTCTCAGTCGCGAAACGCATGACTTAACCGTGCAAACCAAAACAGTTTATTTAAAGAACATGACTAAAAACTGCTCCATCAGGCACGATAGTGCGCGCGAGGACCATGATAGCAACCACGCAGCCAGCGTTTCTGCCGTGTGCTTATGTAAAATCGCTTGCCGATAGCTGATCCAACAGGTCGTACAAACGAGAACATTCGTCCCACGACTTAAACGAAGATGCAATACTGATGCTGCGACCTGTGGTCGTTAAGTGTCATGTAACAACGAGACTGGACCTTGACACTGTGTGACGGCTTGCGCATCTCAATGACCTATAGGGTTAAACTGGACGGTGTGGCCACCACACCGACATAGTCGTTCATACCAGGCGCAGGCCCAAATAAGTAAGGCTTGACAAACCAGTCTCCTGGTCTCGCAAGTTGAGGGTTGGAAGAAGACTGGCACCTTTTTCAGACAAAATGTACCAAACTGTGGTGCACTGCACCTAGACAACCGCGCCTGCTTGCCGTCTTTTGGTATGAACATATCAGATTCTGTGTCAGAACATAGACCCTATATACATGAGTGTACTTAAAAAAAGACTAAAAAACGATATACTCCACATATGTTTAATGTATGCTATTCATAAAACCCCTCACCCGATAAACCATCAGCCTATAGTTGTTCGTATCTGATGTTGACGGTTTATTTGACTGGCATACAAAAACTCCCCAAAGAAAACTGAAAAAAAAAGAAATGCTGCCTACGTTTACCTCACATAAGTGTATTGAAACCTCAATTCACTTCTCGTGCTGTCTTCCCTGCCTCAAACCCTAAACTGTTAACCACATATTAATCTGCTTTGGTATGACTATGATTCTGGCTTAAACATTGACCTTATAAAACAAGCTAATGTCAAAAATTCGTATTGAATTCTGAGTATCACGTGGTGATCATTCCGGAAGTAGCTGCTCACTACCCAAAAGTCGCGGAATACTATAACAATTACCTGCCCACATTATACACTTCAATGAAAGGAAAAAAAAGCAATTATATCGCGTGAAGTTTTAGTCAAGAAAATATTATACATACATTATTTATCATATTACATGTGACCACTCCGCATTTCTCCATTTAACGCGTAAGATTGTGCTCTTTTTCTCATTGAAAACATCTGCTATGCGAGGAAATTTTCCGCGATGAACGGACGTTAGAAACCCCATATTGACCGAGCAGTTCGCGACATTTTCAACTTTTTGACGTTCTGGAACAACCGAAGAAGTCCTGCGCTGGAGTTTGCTCAATTCTTCGCCGGATTTTGGAAGTTCCCGTCCTCCCTTGCCCGAGCCGAACTGCTTCAAAATTTTTCCGTAGCCAATTATGTCAAATAATGGCGAAACCCCTCGAAGATGCATTTGCACGTATTTCCCGGCATGACCTTGAAATATTTGAAATATCGTCCCCACATAACCTTGTATAAGAGAAATTAGTATAACATTTAATCTTTGGAACAGAATCTGAGGAATGAGCGAACTATTTCTCTTACTGATGTGTGTATCAAACTTTCGTAAACCGCAACCTACCTCTGTCTGATTATGCATGCTTTTGTCAGCAGACTTCATGTTTGTCTTACAATGTTGTTGATTTGTTGTTTGTAACGCCTGTAATTATCTGTCATGATCGCGCACATTCGAGCGTGTCTCTCACGAATGCGTTGAGAAATATATATTATTACTAGCTTTTCTTCGTTCATAAAACGCAGTTGAGTTTTATGCTCTATTTATTCAAACATGCTGCTCATTTTCATTACTAAGGAGAAATCCAGTGTTCTTCTGTGCGTTGATTTAGGTATTTTAAGTCTCTCAGTCCATTATGTTGTAAGGATTTTACCCTGCTCCTACGATTGGACGTGTTTTGACTTTATGGGAGCTAGAATCTCAATAAAAAGTGGTGTTTGATAAATTCCTCGGTTGCTACTTTTGGGTCTGATGTAAGAAAGAACGCATTCCAATTAAAGTGTCTTAGTGAGGAGAAGAGGGTACTCCAACAATACATTTGATCGGACGGTAGAATACAACCGTCGGTTTGGTAACTGTTTCAAACTCTAGCTGACACTTGACTATGTTATGGTCACTTCCTTAAAATTGTTCCGGAACGGATATCACTACAGAGGGGAGACCTATGGTGAATATGAGATCCAAAATGTGCCTTTGTCTGGTTGGCGTTATGTTATGTTGGTTTTATTCATTCAGTTGAATGCACGAAAGAAAGTGAGCTCGCTTTGCACGAGCTGAGAATGAAGTCCGGGAGATATTGGGCATGTTGAAGTCACCACCTATTA
>LOND01000500.1:76920-116431 GCA_014220965.1 Paragonimus kellicotti | reverse complement strand
AAAGGCATTGTCAGAAGGCGTTAGAGCACGATGTATTCTTGAATAACGTACGATAAGAATGTTTTCAAAAACGGTACCTTGGGTGCAAATCATGGGAGCCACGCAACTCTATATAATAATACAATATATCCAGTGTACACATGAAATGCTTTACACCCAGATTCAGCGATCGTGGCGTTCACTTAAATCACACTGTTCGTTTTAGGACTTAATATCTTCAGTGGGCTCACTGGATCAATATTTTTACTCAAGCGCTACATGTACTGCTAAAAAAAAGATTTAAATTGAGTTAATAATTCGCGCGCTGTCTTCGTTCCAGTTGCCCAAAATACTGCGTAATAACGCGAAATGTATACAGGATTTTAAATAGTGATTCAGCGATTGATACACGGGTTCGAGGCAGGGGCCCAAAGTACCCGGATCCAGTCGGTTTTTCTTACTCAGTGTCAAGCGGGCTTCCGTTGATTTGAAATGCAATCATTGAAAACAGGGCGTAGCACCGTTCTTGAGGGTTACAGATAATACAGAGAACACATGTGCTAGTAAACTCTCACTTACTTAAGAAGTTGTTAGATTAGTATTTTGTTCCTTTTAATTGGATTAGTATTTTACTCTACACTTTGAAGCGGTGCCCAGAAGGACAGCTGACAACCTTTAGTGGAAGGTCGTTTCGGCGGTTGATACCCCGGAAAAAACAGAACTGTTGCCTAGGGAAGGTTCAGGGTCGAAGCTATAGAGCTTCTTGCCGTGGCCCCTCCGACTGTTATCAACTACTGGAGTGAAGAGCTGCTGCAGGAATCCTGTGCTGAAGAAAAATTGCGTAGGGATTGAGTAACCACGGTGTCTTTAAAGCTCAAGTGATTCAGCGATTGATACACGGGTTCGAGGCAGGGGCCCAAAGTACCCGGATCCAGTCGGTTTTTCTTGCTCAGTGTCAAGCGGGCTTCCGTTGATCTGAAATGCAATCATTGAAAACAGGGTGTAGCACCGCTCTTGGGGATTACAGTAAATACCAAGAACAGAGTAAGGTTACATGAATAATGGATTTTTTCGTAAATGAGAATCAAGCAATGCTTTAAAGCGATCTCTGGAAGTGCTGCTAACGACCTCAGACGGAAGACTGTTCCAAAGGTTAATAACCCTGTAAGAAAAGAACTGCTGCCTAAGGAAGGTCCGAGGACGAAGCTTGAAAAGCTTCCTGTTGTGTCCTCGCCGGCCGTCATCATTCGCTATCATGAAGAACTGTTCAACGAGACCTACTCTAAAGAAGTGTGTGAGAATTAAATCACCGCGGAGTCGTCGATATTCAAGTGGATATAGATCAAGAATTTCAAGTCGAGACTCGTACGCGACATTTCTCAAGCCCGTGACTAGTTTGGTAGCCGCGCGCTGGACACGCTCAACAGCTAATATGTCTTTCTTCAGGCCGGTATACACGACCTGATTGGCATACTCGAGGAGCGGTCTTATATAAACTCCGTAGAGCGTCTGAAATGCACTCTTGTCTATGCGGGGGAAAGTACGCTTGATCATCCTAAGAGCGGCAAATCCCTTTTTTGCCGCCATCTCATGGTGATACGCGAAAGATAAGTTAGACGACAACCAGATGCCCAGATCTTTCTTCAGATCGATTTTCATGATATCTACTGTGCCGAATGCACTATGAATCACGAAGGCATTGCCAGAGTCTCCACCGAGTGACATGTGTGCGCATTTATTGTCATTTAGTGGGAGACTCCAATCGTCTGACCAGCGCTTAATCGCGTCAAGATCAATCTGTAATGCACTGGGATCAGTGGCATTCCAAATTTTTAGGTCTGTTCGGTACAACGAGTACCCAAGCACATGCAGTTCGTTATCACTGATATATGCGGAAAGCACTAAGGAAGCTCACTCAAACGAACCTCTCACAACAGGTCCGGGAAGATAAGTGGTCAACACACACCAAGCTTTCCTTTGAACTCCATCGCATTGTTGAGGGATATTACACACTGTGGAAGCATGTTCCGACTTTTGGTAACTCGACATGTAGAGAAGTTAGCCCTGATCGATGTAGCGACGCTCTTCTTCTCCACCTTGAGACGGTGGCTTCAGTAATATGAATTTGTACGCAGATTGAACAGAAATTCCGCCTCAACTTCGGTTATTCCCTTAAGAATCTTGAAGGTTTCTATCAGGTCCCTCTAACCCTCCTTCGCGCAAGAGAAAACAGATCAAGTTTTCTTAGCCTGTCTTCATACGAGTTACCCCGCATTCCCTCCAGCAGCCTTGTAAAACACCTCTGAATTTTTTGGGGGATACCTTCGTATCTTTTGCCGTATGCGGGTTTCACGCCTGCACACACTATTCCATATGCGGTATCACGTACGCTTTATAAAGGGGCAACACACCTCCAGTCTCCTTGACGCGAACGTTTTCCTCAACATATACAGCGCTGTATTTCCTTTTTCTGACCACCTCCAAACACTGCTTGGAAACTTTGAAGTTCTCTGTGAACACCTCCAAGTCTTTGACTGTCTCTATACTCCACCTCCCTCTCCCCACTCGCCTTACCAAAACCCTGGTCTACTCTGGCTGTTCCCCAACAAGCAGCTGATTACACTTGTCTACATTCAAGGGTAGCTGCCATTCACCTGACCAATTCTGAACAGTATTCAGGTCTTCCTGCATGCGCGTGCTGTCAGGATTTCCTACAATCTTCACATCATCAGCGAAGATGTAGCAGGGACACTTCAGGTTTTTAGTGGGATTGTTGATGAACATTAAAAACAGTAGCTGTTTAAGCACTGATCCTTGAGGTTTCCCACTAACCACCACACCTTCCGTGAACCTTCCCGTTGCTGTCTGTACATGGAGGATGCGATTCCTGAAGAAGTTCTGTAACTATCTTAGCAGCCTTGAAGGAAGACCGAAGGTTTCTAGTTTGGGGACTAGCAATCGGTAGTTCATCGATTCGAATGTCTTTCTGAAGTCCAAGTAGAAAACCCCAGCTTCCTCCCCTTACCCAGCCTTTCTGTGATCTCATCGAGGAAGCAAATCAGGTTGGTGAGACAAGACCTTATGCCTCACGAACTCATGTTGGTCTGCGGAGAGAAGTCTATTCTCAGTAAGGTGCCTCACAAGTTCTATCCCTACTAATTCCTTCCAGCAGTTCCAGGACAACTGACGTGAGACTAATTGGTCGGTAGTTTCCCACCTCGTGTTTCTTACCCCCCCTCTCCTTATGGATGGGTACAACCCCTGCCCTCCGACTATCTGGGATGATGGCATTTTGGAGAGTAAGGTTAACAACAGAGTGAGAGGCTCCTGTAAAACATCACTGAGAGGTCTTAGTATCCTTGAATGGATACAGTCCGGCCCCATCGCCTTATTCACGTCTAGTTATCCAATTTATCCTTAATCTCTTCCTCCCCTATTTCAACTTCCTTCATCACTGCCTCTCTTGAATTTCCTGTGCTGAGTCTGACTGCGGTAGTTCCACAGTCCGGAATAGGTACCGCCTCAAAAAACCGGCGGAAAACCTCCGCTTTTTGTAGTGGTGATTCGATAACATTGCCCTCAGTATCAACAATGCTGCTCAGTCCTCTCCTAATGACTCGTTTAGACTGGACATAGCTGAAGAAGGCTTTGGAGTTCTTATGATTGTTCTCTGACCAGATTCATTTCAAACTTTGTCCTGCATTCATTTTGTACTTCAGAATCTCTTTCTAGCCGCCTTATACTGACAAAACCTGATGTACCCCCAGACTGTTTGTATACAGCCCAGCTTTTCTTTTGCGTCTCTGCGCCTTTGCGACCCTACTTTTCCTACACAGATACTTACATTTATGCCGACCACGTCTTAGTGGCGCATGTTTGTCAGTTAATTGCATAAGATTGTCTTTAATTATGGCCCAGGCTTTGTTGACATCGTAGGTTTACCCAGCCCAACTGTTTCGCGTCCGACCTTATTTGCTGGATATTCATACCTCCGAAGGATCTACGAGACTTGGCAAAGGTTTAACGTAGAACTAACTAAATTGCAGACGTATGACCCTATGGTCACTCTTGCTCAAAGGTGTTCTGACCTTCAAGTCCAAAATACCATTGGTTTCTTTTAAAATTATATCAAGGTCTAACACTGCAACGGTTTGACCATCCCTCCACCTAATGACTTCTTTGAAGTAACGTCTTCTCTTTTTGGAGGTCTAACAATGCCTCACCAAGCGTACCATTGGCAACATGCATCAATGCCCGATCCACCTCGGGAGCATTGAAAACTCTTATTATAAAGAGTCGTTGTGACATGCCTACTCATCTTCTAAGAACACTGAGGCATAATGGGCCATAATGCTGCGCTATTAACGACAGAACACCCTCACCCATTTTGCCGTCTTGTTTATCTGCCCTGTAGATCAACTATCCCGGAGGGCAAATATTATCGACGGACATATCCCCTCCCAAAGGTGATTGACGAAATCCCCGTAGTGATTATCGCCCAATAGCTCTGCTTTCAAGTCTCTCCAATATACCAGAAGCACTCATGTATGACTCACTTTGTAGGTATCGTTCTTCTCGTAGCTTCTGTAACACGCAGCACGGCTTTAGAAAGGATCGGTCGTGTAGCACAAATATTCTGCTAGCTACTGATTAGTGGACTGTAGTGACCTGAAGATAACCCCGGTCTGTCTGCTGTATGATGTATGAAATTCTTTCCAAAATCCTAGTTCTTATCGTACATAAGGAGGTTAAGGATCCGACCGTCGAGTGCGCAAGCAAGCCGGAAGTATGTGTGGCGCCATTGACGCCATAGGCCGACGAGCATGCAAACGAACAAATAAAATCGCACGCTGCAAGCAGACGGTAAATAAAGATGCTTACTGTCCTACGTACAGTGCGAACTAAGATTTTGGGAAGAATTCTTACACATCGTACAGCGGGTAGACCGGAATTATCTGCAGGTCACTCGCTAATGACTAGCAGAAGATAAACGCATGTACCTAGATTTCGCTGAAGCTTTCGACCGCCTAAATCACGCTGTTCTGCTTGGTGAACTGCACCGCTATGGAGTAAAAGTTAATATCTTTCGATGGCTGGAGTCATACATCGCCAGTTGGCAGTAAAGTGCGTGTAAATCATGCGTTTTCTGGCTGCCACACGCGTCACATCGACTTTCGCCAAGGTTCTATTCTTGGTGCGCTTCCATTCTTCATTTTTATACGTGACCTTCCTATTTCGATCTCTTCTCTCTTTTTGGTTTTTGAAGATGGTGTCAGGATTTGACGTACCATGAGCACCCCGGATGATTCAGCCATCTTGCAGAATGACCTCAACAGCCTGTACTGTTGGTCCGATTCGAATGATGTTGCTTTCATCTTTAGAAAGTGCACGGTTGTGCACATCCGCCATTTGAAAAATACCGTCTACTATCTTGACGGCGTACATCTTCAAGTGGTCGTGGCTGAGAAGGATCTCATCACGTTGGTCTCATATCATTTCGAGTTCACTCCGCGTGACGGCGAATGTGAAGAAGACTAATGCCTCGGCGTCATGCAAGAGGCTTTTCGATCATTTCGATATCCATTACTTTAAACTACTATTCAGCAGCTTCATCCGTTCACGCGTGGAGAATAAAGCTGGGATCTGGCCACCTTCTCTTCAAGAGGACGAAATGTTTTCTGAGAGGATGCAACGACGTGCCACCAAGGCCGTTTAGGGCCTCCAAGGACAGCTTTATGAACCTAGACTACCAGCTTTGGATCTGTACTCTCTAGAAGTTTCGCCGGCTTGAAGGTAATAGAGGACTGGAACGTTTCTGCTTAGAAGCGTGTCTATTCTCTACAGTGATTAAACCAGAAAACCGAACTAATGGACGACGACGTTGAAGATGGTTGTTGATGGTGAAGAGGGTTCAGTCTGTTTGCATTGTCGGGAATCATTCATGCCTCCCTAGGAAGGTGCTGTCGGAGCGGGCTACCCAATCCACCAAAGGAAAAAAACGTCGGAGATAGGCTTTCCCCACTGCTGCAACGACAGACGGGAGTGTGCTCTCCCCCCACCGTGACCTGCGCGCGACCTGTAATGTAGAAAGAAAATAAGTACCTGGCGAGCAAAAATTATATACAGGCTCACCATTGTAACCTTCCAGTGGCTGTTGAACTGCACGTTATGCTGCGCACAATGTTCTTTTTTATATCGTTTTTTGTTGTGTTCTACGTTTTTTAGTTTCTAAAATGAGAATGTTACTGGAAAAAAACGACGTGTAGTAAGCAACACCTACAAAACGTGCTGGCAAAGTGAACGCGACGTCCTGATTGCGTGTAGCGCGAGGCAGATGTGGCGGAGATGTCCGGTGAAAGGGAACGGTGTAGGGACGGGGGATGCCACAGATGGCTGCGGGGAGGCTGGACCAATGTTGTGGTCTACATAGGCGATTGATGGAAACAGTGTCATGGCGACCATGACGGTCGATCGTGAAATGCTTTGATGTTCGTCGAAGCACTTTGAAGGGGCCCGAGTAAGGTGGTTGAAGCGGCTTGCGTACGTCGTCGCACCGGACGAGTACATGTGAACAGGTGGCCAAATCCTTGTGCATTTGCACTGGCCTATTTTGTTCACGGGAGGTGTTGGTTGTATTTGCCGCATATATTGGGATAATTGTAGAAGCAAAGTCGAAGGAAGAGAAGACGTTAATGAAGGGGGCGAAACAAATTCACCAGGCAGACGCAATGTGCAGCCATAAACCAATTCTGCCGGGGTGCATTGTAGGATCAGCCTTCAGTGTGTTTCGAATCCCTAGAAGTACGAAAGGAAGGACTTCACTCCATGCCGGATTAGTGGTGGCACAAAGCGAAGCTTTAAGCTGCCTGTGGAAACGTTCCACTAAACCATTCGAGGACGGATGGTATGCCGTGGTACGAATGCGTCGGCATCCAAGAAAGTTCGTCATAGCTTCGAATGTTGAGCATTCGAAATGTGAACCGCGGTCCGTCGTAATGGTTGTAGGGCATCCGTAGTTGGCCACCCAACGTTCCAAGAAAGCGTGCACGACAGCCTCAGAGGAGCAATTCTTCAGTGGGATGGCATCCGGCCATCTTGAAAATCGGTCAACACAGGTTAAAATGTAAACGTAGCCACGTGAAGGCGGCAAGGGTCCAACTAAATCTAAGTGGACGTGTAAAAACCTGGCATCGTGTGTGTTTATGCACCTTGGAACGTTGGCACTGTAGGCAAGCGCGTGCCCAACTACGAACGTCTGAGTTAACCTTAGGCCAGACAAACCGATCCGTTACCAACTTAACGGTGGCG
Organism: Paragonimus kellicotti; assembly: GCA_014220965.1. Lineage (NCBI taxonomy): Eukaryota > Metazoa > Platyhelminthes > Trematoda > Plagiorchiida > Troglotrematidae > Paragonimus > Paragonimus kellicotti. Next base: position 109,144 of record LOND01000500.1, on the reverse strand, counting down.
CGAATACCAGGGTGCGAGAGGTTGTGAAGCTGATTGAAGACAGCACGCCGGTAAGCTAGTGGCACTACAGGTCTCGGAATACCTGTAGTCATATCGCAAAGGATGGTTCCGTCTGCATTAGGCAGCGGAATGGCGCGTAGCTTCAAGGAGCAACGTTGTAAGGAAGTTTGGAAATCAGGCTCTCGCGCCTGGGCCGCAGCCAAATCACTAAGGTCAACGGAAGAGGGTGTGACTAAGGTGGCGTGGACGCGTGAAAGAGCGTCAGCGACAGGGTTGAGGGCACCTGAAACATGTCGTATGTCGCAGGTAAACTGCGAAACATAGTCCAGGTGTCTGATCTCCCTGGGGGAGTACCTGTCTGATGAAGGATCCGAGTGCGTATACTAAAGGCTTGTGATCCGTAAACACGATGAAGGGGCGACCTTCCAATGCATGGCGGAAATGGCGGATACCTAGGTAAATAGCAAGTAATTCCTCTTCCAAACGTGCTATACCGAGAGTTAAAGGTCGCGGGTGGTTACCGGTCTTCACGCTTCATGGCGTGCCTTCCAGTATGCTGTTCTAGGGTTTGATGCCGTTCATGAAGTTGTATGGTGTTGAATTCACCCAACTCATTCAGGTCGTTGATTGGTGAAGGTTATCCAGCCTCCTCCATCTTCAATCCAAGGTGTAGGCGCCTTGATGTATGTTTGAATATAGACGTAGCTATTTTTAGTAGTTAGGTCCACTTCCCTCCCTCCTCTGTTTTCTTCTTCCTTTGTTCTTCGTGGTTGTGTGGCAGTCAAGCATCAGTGTGAACCACTGATGTATTGCTGTCTATGATGATGATGATGATGATTTTCTGGTATATAGTGGATTTCGACCTTTTTGGACCTTTCCAGTATCCTGTTAATAAACGACTTTAATCGTACGGAAATCAATTTTCCAGTCTCTCCGTGCATGGGGCCTGTAAACTCCCTGCCGATGCGATTCTTCAATGCTGAAGAAGCATCGTTTTTATCAGACATGTTAGGCTGCACGCGTTGGTGGGGCAACCAGAAGTCTTCACGTTTGACCCATCTTCTCACCAACGAGTACCTAATGATTGATAATCTCGAAGTAATCACCTCACTAGGCCTAGGCGATCATGTTACTGTTTGGTTTGGTTTCGTCGGTAGCACCAGTACTATCAACTTGGTTACCGGGAACCGCAGAAACTTTCGCAAAGTGAATGTCGATCTGCTGCGTTTCCACTTGGCCTCACAAACACGGGATGACTACACTCTTCTTCATTCGGTTGCTGAACTGTATACGAAGGTCAATGTCGCCCTCTCCGAAGACGTTAATGGATCTACATCACCGAAAACCCTAACGCACAACAAGGTTCGTTTAAGGTCGATTTTGTTACTTATCTTCATAAATGATCTCTCTGTTTCGATCTCATCTCTATTTTTGCTGTTTCTGGATGATGTCAAAATTTGGTGTTCCACGAGCTCTTCGGATGACTCAGCCATCCTATAGAATGACTTCATGTAAATGAGCTTCTTGCGAAGTGCAAGACTGTACACATCCGCTGCTTGACATATACCAATCGGTGACATACTGCTGGCTGATGAAGATTCCGGGAGGTTGGTCTCTCATACGCTGTTGAACTCACTCCTCTTTGCGACGAATGGAAAAGAGGTTAGTAGTGCGTTAGCACTGCCAAGTAGGCTTCTTCGTCAATTTGATTCTCATTGACTTATAATACTGTACGGCAATTTCAACCCTTCTGTACCTTGAGAATGAATCTACTATCCGGCCACCTTATTTTCAAAACAAGTAAGGTACTGACGGCATTTTCACGTACTTGGTCAGTACACCTTTACGTTTAAACTACTCCAAAAGTGTGAATCGATCGACTGAATCGAACACGAATGTCTCCACAGTTGTCACATGATGTCCTGGCATCTTTATTGAAAATTGGAATGGTTGTTGGTAAACAACAGTAATGTTGCATTTCTTTACCCTCTCATATGAACCAGAGGATTGTCGTCAGTCCAGGTAACACTGTTACCATCTTTGAAAAAATCTGAATAAAGAAGATCCGCATCTGGGACATTACAGCGTCTCACGATCACTTCGGTTCCCGAAGGAAGATCTCGAGGGTGTCGTAACTAACTATACTATCTTCATCGTTCACAGGTGAGTGAACTGACTCAGGCCCTTGAACTGTTTCTCAAAGTCCTCAGTCCGTATTTCAACTTCTTCGCGGTAACTTGTAAATTTGCGAGCTTTTTTTGCCTGTGGTCTCATTATCACCCTACAGACTGCCAATGCGCCAACGAATCAGGGGAAACAGCACCGGTTATTCCGTAGTAAAATATGTCCTTTCCATTCTCTTTTTTGGTTCACGGCGACCTTTATTCCGTTCGGAGTCGACCTTTGTTCATAATTTCTGCTGAATCTGCAGAAATCTACTACTACAGAAGCTTGCTAACTTATTTGTTCCGGGACGCGGAGATCAAAAACAGGTTTATGCAGGTACATATTATTGAAAAACTAAACATGAGTGGACCGATCTGTCAAGGTAACGCAAACACTTCATACTTCTCGGTCGTTTACGTCGGGGAAGGAGGTTATCTTGAGAGGACCCCATCTGTGGCCTGTAACTCAACAGTCTGGCCTGCGAAGCAACAGTTTCCTTGAGGAACTGTACCCAAGGTATTTGACTCAGAAATCTGACCTGTCATACAACGGGAGATGAGGTTTTTCTTGAGGGACCTTATCCGAAGCCAATGACGGGAGAATCCAACCCACCTGACAGTGAAAGGCTTGCCTAGCCTTTGAACGCAGTGGATAAAACATGTCTGGTTCAGGTCACTGCTTCGTGTACTGGATGTGCTGGATGTTACATTTGGATTTTGAATCACACTGATGGTGTTTCGGCCGTAGTGATTTATTCCCCCAGCGGTCACGGTCAGCCTTTCGCCGCTTTTCTGTTTGAGGGCACCTTTTGTAACCTCCATCGATATTTCAAATGATAGCAACTGTAAGGATAGTTCTGCTGTATACCTATAGTGTCAGCTTCACTACTTATGCACTCCTACATGTTCGGCACTACCTTACGAATGACTGCTATTCGTCTGACTCACCTTTTGGCCTGTCTGACATGGTTGTACCTAGTATAACCGAAGCGTAGCCCGCCGGATCAGTGCAGTACACAAACGTGATTACCATATCAAAGTGGCCGAGTATTTCAGGACCCACATTTACTTGACTACGTCCATTCCATCTCACCTAGATATTTTTACTTCTCTCAGGTACTTCTGTTTATTTGTTGTGGGTGAATTCAATGCTCTGAGTGTGAACTAGACTTATCCGTAACAAATTTCAGAGCTATGTCTGACAGTGCTGCGGAGATTCTAGATTAAACACGCCAGCATACCTGTGAGACTGCCGAAGGCGCATATTTTATTCCTGAACCTCATAATCACAAACAAAGAACCGTTAGGTAGATCAGGTATCTGCTTTGGCTTCCTTCGGACGCAGTGACCACCTGTTCTTGATCTATTTTCCCACTGAATCCAACAGCTTGACCGATCCACAACTTTAATTGGTTTGACTTTGACGCTCTGAGGAATCATCTGAGTACGTTTTCTGTCGGAAAAGACTGTTTCATCTGACTTCCAACTGAGTAGGGTGGGATTACAGTCGACAGTATCGACTAGATTCACCAAGTATGCCGATTTGAACCTCCGGGTTCTTGTTTACAACTGAGTGATGATCACCTTCTGAAGAAATCACGTTAGTATCTTTTCCTATTTTGACCTCGGCCATCGATAATGTTTCGGTATCTATAGGCCCTTGATATACCTTCGCACCCTGACCACAGCACTTTAGTAGCTGTGTTTGTTTAATTTGTCACAAACCGGTGAAATTTTTCATGCTTTCTATTCACCGAATGTAGTTCATGAGAAATTTGAACCGATGTTACGTTTATTTTTATTTGTTCACCAGACACCCAAATTTTACTGTGATGGTTCAGATAGAAACACCTCTTTCCATGTCTAATTTCCACGTAAAGTTTATGGGATAACTTTCTTGTAATTCTGTCCTTCCTGAAGTCAACTTTTATGATCGCACCGTCTTGTACACCCTTTCTTTCTATGCGGCCTGGCGTCTTGGAGCATTTTGATCCAAGAATTTGGGTCTGACATTCCTACAGCCAGTCATTAGTTAGCTACGCGAAATTCTTTAGTCAACAACGGTGACTGTGTATAGCCATTTATGAAGACCAAGTTAACCTATCTTACAAAGAGTCTGCAGGATTTGCTATCGTACGACACGTTAGACCACGCTTGTGTTATTTACTGTCAAACTGGCAGTTAAGCATAAGTGTAAAACACTGATGTGTTATTGTCTATGATGATGATGATTGCCAGACTGTCCACACTCAGCACTTTGGATATGCGGTCCCAAACTATGGATGGACGGTGGCATCAAGTTACCTTAAACTCTGGAGTTATGTATCTGTTCTACGAGGGCAGTGGACGGGACAGTGAAAATCACGATCTTCAACTTGCTTATCGGGTTATAATTCAGTCTATCATTTGACTACCACCGCAAGATGACTGATTAGATCGGTATAGACAACAAAACGCTCTAAATAATTCACAGATTTTTTGAACATTTCGGTGCTTTATCACATTACGATAAAAGAAGTTAAATTTGTTGAGTGATGGACAAGTAAGTCCATTAGTAACCTTGGAATCATGCAATTTTGACCGCCATCTAATTGGATTTCGACAAACATTCACAACCGGTGAGCTCTAACAGGAGTAAAACTCGAATTCAATGTTGCTTTTGAAAGGGGCCGGCCGCAAAGTCTGAATTGTGCTCAAATTATGTCAACCAAAATTCTCTGTCACTTATTAGCAAACACTTATTTATTGGCGTTGTACTAAAGAACTTATCAAACAAGTATCTTTAACTTGTGGCCAACGGGGTCGTGGTAAACATTTGGGTAGGTTACGACGTTGGGTGTTTAGCAGTATGCACGTCTTTTCTCTTCGATCAAACTATATCTGAAATAAGTTACCTTCGGTATCGAATAATATCTCTTCAGGATATTTTTCTAAAGTACTAATGGATCATCATTTCTGTGACACAACACTGTCCTACTTCCGTTCATGGTGTATTCTGTAACCATCGCTGACAATGTTACAGCCTGTTTCAATGATTATCTTGTAGATTCCCGGACGCGCACTTGGTAGTTACACGGAAAAATTGATTTATTCCAAACAGATTGTTTTAATCATTGAACCCATTTGTCAATATTTGGAGGTCGCTCGTGATAGTAATTCAGTTATATTGCAAAATTTCTTTTACAGACCGAGATTGAACGTTGAATTAGTTCTTCTGGTTTCTGTCCGTCATGTCCATGCTACGAGCTTGTGAATTCGAGGTTTTTGGACGTGTTCAAGGTGAGAAACTGAATTTACCTTCCTAAGCTCTTTTTCTAGGCGTATTTTTTAGAAAGGTAAGGCGATTTGAATATTGGGAATGAGGATTTGCAGTATGCTAGCAACTACGCAAAAGAGCTTGGCGTTGTGGGCTGGGTATAAGAGACAGCCGTGGAACCGTGTGTGGCGCCGTTGAGGGAAAAGAAGAGGCAGTTGATTTATTGTAAGTTTTATCAGTCTTATTTTTACCTTGTCAGTAAGAAATGGCTTTCAACTACAGGGAGTCCAAAATCCCGCATTGACAGGTGTCAATTCAAGTCGGAAAAACCCATTGCTAATACTAGCTTCACAGATTTCTCCATTCGTCGATGAATCTTGAGTACTAGTAAACTTCCATCTACGTCACTCATGCTGAGATGTTGCAGCTTATTTCATTTAAAACAAACTTCTAGAACGCATTCTGTTGTTTTTGATCATTTATCCCCTAGTAGAAATCTCGTTGTGAACTCTTATCTGCGACAAGAGATTGTACAACACGATAGTGCTATCCACCTAGGTGAACTGACTCACAGTTCCAAGTGAAGTGCCTACAGAAGAAGAAAGTTATCATTGATTCCGCCTTAGTTTTAGGGTAAGTGCAGTTTGAAGATGCATTCCACACGGACCAATCTGGCTATTCGGCCAATTGAGTATGCATCTGGGTGGGTGACTTAGCAAACCAAGATAGTTTGCTTCGGATTGGTGAGCTGCTACTGAGAAAACTCATTGGAAGATCTCAGAAAACATCTTACAGAACGGGAAAGGAGAGGTTGGGAACTCTCATTGAACACCACTGAAAGTAGTGAATACTCGAGGTAGTCGCCCATCCTACCTGCAACGGGCAGCAAAAGATCCTACGGATCGGTAGCTCTTTTTGCGAATTTCCTTTGAACGAAAGAACGGCAAAAAACGTTGCTAACGTCTATCACAAGCAGTCTTCTGGATCAAACATGCTACCTTTGATTGTTTGTGAGTATTAATGGTGCAAGGCTATTTGCTGGACAACAGTATGGCCAGTTCGCCTTCGATTAGGTCGGAACCCTGATCGTTCTTAGCAGATATTTCAGAGTTTGACGAACCAATGGTAAGAACAAGACTCTCATCCCTTTGGCTGTCACATTAGTTTCCATATCTCTTTTTGACACAAAATAAGTATAGATCAGTGAAAATCACAAAATGGCTCATCAGTTTTCTATACCGTTCGTTTGTTGTATCGGTTAAGTATCAATGTCAACCCTGTTAATAAATGTTTTTTCATCCAAGCTAATAAGACTTTTTGCTACCAGCAATGCCTCTGCCAAAGTGGATACTGTTAATGACACAGGGGCGAAAACTTCTGCAAATTCCGAACCGAAAGCACGGTCAACTCTGCCCATTCCATATTTTCATGGAATAAAAGTTGAAATGAGTATGACCGCACTTCTTTTGATGTTTTCTGTTGAAAAATGGAAGGCGTACGTTTAAGCGCCACTTTGTTACAGAATGCATAGCTAAATGCTGCACTTTTCAAAAGGTCATTCATTTCACTGAGTGAGGGAAACTGATTCAACCAGTTACCTGCTAGCTGACAAGACGACAATGATCTGGAAGTCACTGTTAATTCGCCACTTTTCTGGGTTCTGTAAAAGGATATGACAACCTACTTTCCCTGGCCGTTACGCTTTCTTTTTCTAATAGACTGAAATCGTTCACGTAAATTGCGATCATGGCGAGTTGGTACACATGCAGCGTTTTATTCCCTCACCTCGTCTAACCTGAAATTCACCACGTTTTGAAGTACTAATGATAGTTTTTTTTGTAAGATATACCTGTTAATTCGTCACTTGCTCTGGAGTGTGCTTTTTGTCTATCAACCGCATTCCACATTTTAGCACTGTTATTCAGCTTCGTAGTTGTACGCACGGAGATCCGAAATTTCCAGCATCTGCTATTTCTTACTTTTATCAGCACTCTATTGATCCATTGACTTAGTCACTATGGTGTGCGCGCGTTACTTGTACTAGTTCGCCTTGTTGTGTGACTCGCCCGCGAAATTTTGCTGCGTCCTGTGCGCACCTGTGTAAATACTTATGGTTAAGCGGAACGAATTCTGTTCAGACCCAATTAGTATAGTCAACGAATAGTATTGTTTTTGACGGTTACTCATACACTGAGTTGAGTTGTGCTCAACAAATGATTTTCGTCCTTCACTGTATCTTGTACAGGTTTTTAACAAGTGAGAAATTTGATCATTCGTGGCTATCGCTGGTCGTGACTACGTTACTGGTGCTGATCTTGTAATTTCAGCATCAATTACAGGAAGGAATAGGCCTCGTGAAAAGCATACCGGAGGAAGTTGATTGCAATTCTGCATGCCAGAGATGTTTCTGGTTGCTCATTCTGTTGCATGCAAGGCTTTAGGAACTCTCCAACAGTATGTGAATATAAATTAAACATCACCCACAATTGATCGCAGCTGTCGCATTCCCATAGACTTTCCAGTCGGCCCCTTTCGAAAAGAAGCACTAGACTCGAGTTTCGCTCTCATTAGAGCTCGTCGGTAGTGCACATCCTTGCCACTACCGGGACTAAAACTCCGATCATGCTTTTCATGAGGCAACCGTGTTTACCACTGCGCCATTGACCTCACATTAGGCACGACCGAATTATCATATGTGAACGCTCAACCACTTTCGCTTGTGAGTAATGATCAGGTTGCAAGTTAACAGGACAGGACTGTGTTTCTTCCTTCTTCGAACGATCGGGCAACCTGATTATTACTCACAAGCGAAAGTGGTCGAGCGTTCGCATATGATAATTCGGTCGTGCCTATGGAAGGTCAATGGCGCAGTGGTAAACACGGTTGCCTCATGAAAGCATGGCCGGAGTTCTAGTCCCGGCAGTGGCAAGGATATGCACTACTGACGAGCTCAAATGAGAGCGAAACTCGAGTCTAGTGCTTCTTTTCGAAAGGGGCCGACTGGATAGTCTATGGGAATGCGACAGCTGCGATCAATTATGGGTGGTGTTCAATCTATATGAAAAACAATCCCCTACTACTCATCAGTATATGAATAGTTAAAATATTAAGTCCAACTTTGCACTACCGTCAGCCATCATCTGTAAAAGCAATATCCCCACCTGAAACAAAGAACTTCCTCTTGAATTGTGTTGCTTCTCTTTTGATCTCAGAATTATTAATGCGTAATTGCCGTTAATTAACGGTTATTAATATATATATGCAGAATCGATATATTATATATATATATATATATATCGACTTCTGCATTTTGAACATTGCACCGTGGTTTTGATGACAAATCTATCTGTCGGCAGCGATGATTAGAAGTTACTATCAACAGGTACGATGTGCTGATTGACGAAATACGATTCATACAATAAGCAATGACAAATCCTTGTTAGTCGTGTTTATTGTGTAACTGTCAATCGCTGCAAAGCCTCGTTTCTGATCAAGCACAGAAAACAAATGGATTATTGTTACCGTGTGCAATTTGACACTATTCGGCGATCCATTCAAACGAAGAACTAATTGGAAGTCGTTGTATACACAATCAAACTCAATGATAATAACACTGCTATAAAGAATAACTCAAAAATAACAGATGGGGTGTATGTAACAAACCATCTACTGAAGTGAGAACTGGTTGTAACAATATCACTTGTGTCTGCTGACACCATTTTAAGTAGGTTTGATTGCATATAAGTTTAACACCAACCAGTTACATGTAGCTTGGTTCAGTATTATAACGAATTTGATGAGAAAAAGCCTAGTGGAAAAAGGGGGAAGAAAGCCGCAGAAAAGTAATCGTTCGATAAACACGTGGAAAATGAAATAATCTAAGGAATATGGTGACAGCGCGGGCGCCATTCGGCACGATTTTTTTGCCACTTATTGTCAACTGTTTGGGCCCGTTGTCTTCCAGACTTCAGCACTTCGTTGAAGCGTGTTTTGAAGTCAGTGTCCTCAGTGTTTCTGGGGTCGTTAGCAGTACACAGGTTTAAGGCGCTGAGTATTCCCCATTTCGACAGTACGATTTGCATTGGTTATCATACTGTTGGCCATTTCTAACTGCACTTAACGCAGTGGGGATAATCCCTCGCTGATTAACAGGAACAAGAATAGTGGGCGCTAAATACTGGTTCAAACCAGGCTAAATTTAGATCGGATCTCCAGGTAGGCATGGTTACTTGTGACGACCGTACAATAGGAGACACTGAATGACTTGAGGTGGTAATGCACACCGACCTTCCTGTATGCATTATTCACGTTAACCGGCACAATATAATGTAATTATCTGAAACGTTAGAACGATTGTGTTGAAAACTAACTCAGTCTGTGATATGACCATTTACTTTGTGCTGTTGCACAATACCTACAAACCATCGTTAAAAAACGAATTGAACTTTGTTGTTTGGATTAACTACTCTCATGTCGCGTGAAACTCTCACTTCAGTACTTACCACTGAACAGCAAGGCCCACAGAATACTTTTCTGCGTCAATAACGAACTGTTCGAGTCAGTGGTCGCCTCAGTAAGAAGCGCTTTATTCAGTTTTAGCGTATTATTTTTGGATAACCCTACACGATTACTATGCATCGTACCCAGTTGCTTCCGATTACAGAGTATGTGAACGAAAAGGTGAACTGGCGCAATTAAGACCGATTATTCTGCTATGAAAGTAGCACAACAACTGGTTGCATTTTTACAAATACCATGCACTAGGTGTTTACCCCACGACACCGATCGACCGCACAACTTTGGGTGAAAATTAACCACCACAAGTAATTCTCCGATTGATATTCACGCTGTCCAGAACTTTTATAACTGAGGTTCGATCGGTACTGAATTTTGACGTTAACTGCGAAGTGAAGATTTCACGTTAACCAATTAAATGTTGGGTAGTCGATTTCAGCCACAAAGTTTTGACTCGTTTGGACATTTTGCTCTTTAAATCCATCGCATACCAGGTGGTCATAAAGTAATTCTTTATCCATTTGTTGAATCTACCACAAGAAGTAGTATAACTCAATTCAGAACGATGAATCGGTAAAGTGGGGCAGCGTCTCAGACGAACCGTTTATCGTAAACCTAGGAAAATGGAGAGTAGTTTTAAAATTAAGCCTACTCTTCTTAATCAAATTCGCCCATATAAGGAAATCGCCGTTCCACGGGATCTGACAATTTCGCACAAATACAAGTTGCTAAAAATGAGCACACGACGGATCCGTAGCTATACTAGTTCTTTGAAAATACCAAATCGTTAGTCGGCTGCCAAGGATGCAGAGGAAAGAAGAGAACAACCGCCGTTCTATACAGATTCACTCCAAATTAGTCGTTGGGTTTTGAATGAGGTTGACCTCAGGACGCTTTAAGAACGAGACAGCACGGTTTACTGTCAGTACGTCTTGAGGATTCCTTACCTATTGAAGATGTTTGCGTGCACATGCATTGGGAGAAGTGCAAGAGCCGTTTACATATTTGCCTTGGGCATGCAAACGAACCTGGTTAGCAGCTATTTTTCCCAACGTCTCCAACCACCTCCTCTCATTTAAGACAACTGCAGCCTGAGAGACGAGCCCGGCTTAATGGGATTAACTTGTCTTCATTTTTCTGTGCCACATCAAAACCTCACGCTAATCGTCTGTGTTATCGGTAGAGTGCTGGACATGAAAGATGGGTGAGTGGCATCCTCAATACATGACCCGGTCACTTTAAAGTAAGCATCCCTAAAAATGGATAAATACACTCATTTGACTCCGGCCACAAAATATCCATTTGCTGACCTTATCGTTGCCCATCCGTTGATGCCACCTGATGCATGCGACGGAATTCAGGCATAAGGCATTTTGCTTGTTTGATCTATCATAAGAAGCAGCACACTTTGATCCGGAAGCATGAATTGATAAATTGGGACAGCGTCTAAGAAGAGCCGCTTATAGTAAGCTTAAAGATGGCTTACGTCCACGAAATATTACCGCAGCTAGTCTACAAAATATACTGGATGCTTGAACACTAGTCATTACTGAAGACAAGATTCAGAGGGACGGTTTCACTCGCTCACATTCATTAAGACAATCGCGTCTCAGCCTCGATTAATGCCTTGCCGTCCCTCTTGGAAAATATTGGTATTAGGTCGTCAAGGCCAGCGGTTTTTTACCGTTTGATATCCGAGATGCTGTCACTCACTTTGGTTTAAGTAGGCTGCCCTAAGTCTACAGACCAGTCTATTGCACTACAAACACGTGGCATTAACGGTCAGGACGGAGGGCTGACCAAGCTGTGCCCTGAAATATTCTGCCTAACGACCTAGCCTTTGTGACTTATGGTGAAAAGGTGTCCCACCTGTCTAATTGATATTCTCACTGATAGGTGGATGCTTGAGTCGGTGAAATCAATTGACTTGAAAAGTATCTTAATAATACATCGGACAAATACAACTTCCATTTCGTGAACTTTCCCATTTGGGTAGGCTTTTCCACCGACAATCAGACTGTGCTTGACCTTCATATGGATACGCCTTCAACTTGCCACAAGGACTTTTCCTCTTGACCTCCAATTGCTCTAGAGTCCAGGTATCTGATGTTTGTGCTGGTGCTCCATGGTACCGCGTGCAACATTGATTGCTGCCTGAATTACTTTTCAAGATTCCGATCTAGCAACCACTGTGGTATGCAGAGCTCAGAATGTCAAACTTCTCTAATTCGGTTGGGTATGGTGTTCTACCACAGGTATGACCAATTTCTCAACGTCTAGCCGCTGTGCTTGGTGAGATGGTCGTCCAGCAAAATTAGGGACGAAGTGGCTGCGTATTCATTGTGTGAGCCGAGTCTGCGCATGTGTTTCAATCAGGCCGACAGTTACAGTTGGAGCCACGCCACTGATTACTAACAGCTATGTTGGTGCATCTAAAGTTGAGGGTGCCAACAAGAACAGTGGCGCACGCGGCGCCCGATATCGACACTGGCTAAAAATGGCCCGTAATCATCCCAGACTTACAACATGCGGCGACCGTTATCTGAGCATCGGGATGTTAGTTCACATTTGCCTCTCAGATGACAATTTGAGCGTCATCCAATCGGACAACTTGAGCGTTCATACCGTCCGCTAAACTGACCATATTAAAACTGTATCGACTTTTGAGGAACATGTGAGTGACAGGTGACCTTGGCAACATTATCACTGGTCTGTAGGAGAAAAAGAGAACAATGAAGGGTTCGGAAGATTTGTCCTCTGGAACCGACCCTAACAGAATTAGGTAAGCAGACGACAGAACCAACTGCTAACAAGAATCTAATCTGCCAGTGCGGCTTCTACTACTGTGCTAAGTACTACAGTTACACCAGCCTGACCGATATGGGATAACTGAGTGTAGAGCGGAAAATACGAGTGTCGTCAGTTGGATCTGTTGACCGTCCTCATTGGTTCTAGAATTCGAAATTTAGTAGACAACAGCTCTCAATGGATCAAATGTCTGAACGAGATTGACCTAGTTTGGATTGCGAATACTGAACGCTCCAATAAAAATCCCCACTCTTGGTCTGAGTAGCGGTCAGTAGGAACCAGAAACTTGGCTATAGGGGATGAGACTTGCTGGAACGATGCTGGTAAGATTAACTGTCCGTTTTAACAATTGGAGAAGAGATAGAAGATATGGGGCACTCGAACACTTTAAGAGTTACGTTGGGGAGGACGGTGAGGGGAGGGAGTTAAGAGTAGCACATCCTTACTATCCATCCTGCTGGAAACAGCATGTAGAGTGACCCGGTTAATATTGCGCGGCGGCCAACCCTGCGTTGGAATAGTATTATTGTGAGAATTAATTACTTTATTTTGGCAGAGATGGCTCCAAGACATCCAAATCGATATAGATATGAACGCTTAGGGTTTTCTAACTCTGGAGCTTTTACTGCAGAATAGCGGTAAGGTTGATATCGTTTTTCCGGAATAAGAAGTCAGCCTTAATGAACACTCCAACCCGGATTATCAGGAGACTTTAGTTTCCGTCTATTAGACACCTGATGCGAGCGACTCCGTCGGTAGTCTACATCATACAGTTTAGCCTGATAAATCAGTAAAGTGTGCAAAGCTTCACCCATCGGTCGGGGCAAATGCTCATGGTAGCTCACTCTATAACAGAAATACCGTTTTTCATACAGTATGCATTCCAACCCGACGGTACACGCTGGTTCCATCTCAACTGTCCGTCGGTCACCGATACATCAGTCAACAATCAGCTTCTGTCGATTATAGCTGGTTGTAACCGGAATATCAAGGAAATGTGAGCAAGTTCGAGTATACACCGACGTTGACCAGCGCAACCTTGTATTAATATCTGGTCAAATTTTGACCGTCCGACTCCGCTGGGGTGTTTTAATTTAAGCTCGACATAAAGTCGTATCTTCTATGCGATGCACTGTGTATAGGGCGTCTGGACATACCATTGGGATAGTCTGTCGGTACTTGGATTGATGAGTCGCGATTCCACCTCAAGAAGTTGGATGGAAGGGTACACTGGTGGAGATTCAAGGGCAGGCAATCCAATGGTGGTATGAACCTTCCCAGAATACAAGGCAGTGTTTGTTCGGTCTGCATACGGGCCGGGCTATTACATAGTCAGCTGGAATGATTTAATTGGTCTTTTTCGACCACTGTCCACGACCCAGGCAACTAGGATCTAGTACAGACACATCTTGCAGAAAAACCATCCAGATACTTAGAAACGATGGCGCCCCAGCCGATCGATATAATATTTTTACAGATGCCCAGATTACGTCATAAGACTGGCCACTTACCTTGACCTGCGGACTCATTCGATCTTGGTCGAATGGACCATTTCAGGAATCATGAATGAATGAGCCGCAGGCTTCGAAGGATTGCAGGCAACTTCAAGAGCATGGTAACAAACAAAGCAAGTACACTGTGAATCACCTTAAAGGCATGCACAGAAGGGTCAATAAAATAATTTTTATCAATGATGAACCAGGTCATTTTGCGCACATTATTTTGCTGTTTTGTCAAGCCGCTGCAGTTGGATTTTGCGGGTTCGTAAGAAAATCGACTGATTGATCAGTTCACAGAGGCGGTAGCTCTTAGGAATGCAGCGAGCAGAGAGGTGTACTATCTCTCCATATCAGGTCTGAACCAACTGGCCGAGACCAAATGCTTCTCTATTTTTCGCGCAAAAGCCTACAAGCTCAAGAATGAGGCTCATGAGGAAATTGTACTCACTACAATGAGCCGCAAAATAACATCCACAGCAAGTGGTCAGCGAATGAAGGGTTCCTGGTTGTAGCCATCCAAGTATGAATACATAAGTAAGACGTTGTTCATTTCGGTAAGATAGGAACTGGCTCAACGACAGTTAGAGTCCGTTGTACTCGACACCACACTGCCTTACCTGTAAAAAGAAGGGGGACTTTGCACGCGTAGAAAATCCGGTGAACGTGTTTCTTCACACCAGATGTGATTAAAAAGGGGATCGAGCTGACGGCTCGGCTTGTATTTTCTGTTCGATTCACGAGCCAAGCTGTCGTCTCAATCTATCGTTCAGCAAACCCTAGTCTATTCGATTGTTATCTTAAGTCGATTATCCACGCACGAGGTCACTGTTGTATTGCTACTGAATACGACTCAAGCTATCCCGACTGATTGCAAAAGACTCAGCAACGAGGCACGACAAGTGTCTTATATTTGTCAAAGGGCATTATATATGAAATCAACACAGTAATTGGCTTCAGCAGCTTGGCTTCGGCCTTGACCGACGATTGTGTTGATCACCTCATGATCGGTTCATGCTTATGTCCCGTCGATGCACTTGTTTGACCTTTCGGTGAGCGCCGTGTTGCGCGTCACAACTGAGATCATTTTGTATCGAGCCGTTCCTGACAGTCAACAAACGACACTTCGTCGTTTTCGTATGCAGTAATGGCGAGACTATCAGGAAGGATCACTGCTTCCATGCGTGACACGTTACCTTGTCAGTCGATTGACGTGTATCTAAATGATTCGTTGCACAGCGCCGGCAAGGGTGTGCACGATTCTCGACAGATCTTGGCAACATGCGTTCATTATGTTATTCCAGCAGGAACGAATCCAAAAGCCACGGTTTGGAAAACAACAAATGGTATATTTCCAAATTAGTTGGAAAAGAGAAAGGTATTTACTCTTAGCCTGCACTGCGAGGAACGTTGACAATCGGTGCACAAACGGGACGAAAAAACATTAACGCAGAAAACTCACCGGAATTCAACTCTTTAAATACCGAATTGCTTTTCGGAAGGGAGGTCTCGTTTGTTTCAAACAAACGATTCTGCCAACACCCTAACAACATTAACCGAGCAAACAGTTGGATAAGATGTCCAGAAAAGCATAGAATCGGCTGTGTACAATTTATTACATAAAACAAAACAGCGCTGATTTTAAACCGAAACCTCCAGAAACAAGCAGATAGCTAGACATACGTGCAAAACATGCATACGGAAAAATACGGAATATTGCCGGGTTGCTTGGAAAAATTACATTTTCCCAGGTCGCCAAAAGAGCTTCGAAGTGACCAGTGGTGCCCGACTGTTGGGATCAAGGCTTTAACTGTTGTACTATCCGCCGTTGTATCCACATATTGAAGAACAAATACCGTTTATAATTTCGATGCACAAGAGAATATAAATCCTAGATTTTAGAACTTTGGGACCATCTGGAGGAGCAGTACTTGTTACGAGTACTCAAAAGGATGAGAATTATCACCAGATCAGGTAGGAGATTTACCATCCTCCAAAGTTTACACTGATTACTCTGAACATCTTAATTTCCTCGAATGCAAATACGACTACGATAGGCAAATCACATTCACCCGTAATTCCGATCAGTATACTCATTGGTTGACGAGATATTTTCTACACGCTTGGAGAAAACCACCTTGCGCAGCACATAGCTAACATACTGGCAAACGTGGAAATACCATCTAGTGTAACAGATACCTTTGAAATGTCAACTAAAATCAGAAGGAATAAATCATTTGACCCTATTTATTTGTAAAATATATGCAACGATAAACTTGCCACCGGTTTATACGGTGAGCAACATATCCCACAAATAAGTTTTCCGTGTGTGTAAAAGGCATTACTGACAATTTTTCCGTTTTCACAAGTTACTACCTTGATGTGTCTTTACCACAGACTCTTGTTGTACAAAAACGTCATCTGGAAATCAGGTGTATGCAGGAAATGATACTATCATTTCGGCTTACATCTTCACCGACTTCTGTTTGTAAACAATTCGTGTACAGCTTAACAGGTTTACCTAGGTCACCATCGACTATCTTCTCGACGGAAAGTGACAAACGTACTTACGAAACATGCTTATTACGATATTCACCCTATATTTCACTCCCTTATAAAACTGTCCCCTCTTTCATATTCTCTGCACGAGCCATTCAGACTATATTCACGTGGAAGATATCCGCATCAAATTTAATACGAATGGATTCAAACAGTTATTATAAATGGATTGAGAATAACACAACGTTATGAGCAAGTTGTAATACTCTACGTTTCAACCACCTCGGGAGTGTTGTAATCGATTTCGAATTATCCAAACTACATTCATTCAACTTGTTATGTTATCCCATATAGTTTAGGTCGAAGTCTAACTAATAACGTGGTACGCTTTTGTCAACTTCACTGCCCAAGGAACAATTTACGGAAAACCAAACAATAGTAAGGTGGCATGCGTTTTTACAATCTGTTATGGTTGTTTGTTGGTATGATGTTGCTTTGCTGAAGTGTGTTAGACTTGTCCGATTGCAGACTGTTAAACTCTGTGAATGTTTAGGTTCAAGCTGTAACCGATCCTGCATTTTTCTTCATACTTTACAACTTCATCTGTCCTCTGTCTCTTCTACGTCTCAGTCCACACTGTTATGTTCGGCCAATAGAGGCGACAACCATTTTATTGACAAACTATATCCTTCGTTTTATGCAATTGGCGTTAAAAGATCTGCATCCAATTTTTTTATCGGTTCCCTCATGAATTGCATCGATAACATTTTTCTATTGGCTACAAAAGAATTATTCTTGAACGAATCAGTAGATGTTACCAACCTTTACGGCTATCTTCCGTTTTCTATCGGCCCGTCAAGCCGTTCTCTTATCAAAGGACCAGCGCGCTTTGTCAAACTTGTCACGATTCTGTTTCCTATTGATGTAGAACCTACAATCTTTGGTACGCCGTTCCTCTTACATACTCACCTCGTTTACGGTCCAACTGTTACATTATTTCAGAATGCACTTGTTACACTGTTTAGTGTTTATTTGCCACCACGCATTATTCAGCCTACTGGTTCCGTACGGTTGAAGTTTGTCATTTTCATCTTGTTTATTATTGTTCCACTTAGCACCGTATTAAACCATTGTCTCCAACCTTTGATACTTGGACAGGTTGATTCGGTAACTTTTAACGTTAACCATTCGTTCGATCAACATCGATTCGCGTTACCGATCAATTTCACGATTGTACAAAATCAATACTTTCTTTAATACCTCTGGAAGCCATGGCACATGTTCAGACGAAGGATAACCACACAAATAGGGTTTCCTCAAAAAAATGTGGTATCACGTTGTAGATATAGTTGATTGCTAACGACTGCAGGTAGGCAACATCACCAAAGCTGTTTCGGGCTCACACGTAGGTCACCCTAACGGTCAACTGCGAGCAGTAGAAGGACCCTTGACTGTAAGACATTAGCACACCATTTCCATTTGTCAAAGCACTAAGCTTTTAAGAACCAACGTGAGAAAAAAATTAGGGTTCAAATAGTTAAAACCCTAACTGATTTCCAGTCGGTATTTATAAATTTGAAACAACTATTTCTCGTTTCGAATTTGAATAGAACAGACAAAAGACTGACATGACACGATTTATGCTGTAAAAGATTTCACTACATCTCTATTGGCGTTTACTGCGGAAGAGTCAAGATATACAAAAGTCCAAACTACAAAACAATCGCAAAAAGTCGAAGTTCAAAACCAGTTTGGTTGCTACCACGGCAGCATCAACGTCACAAACAGTTCTTTTTGTACGCACAAAATGGGTGACGGTGTCTGATTGCAATGGCCTCGGCATATCGTAGCAAACGTTTGTTTCGAGTCGAGAACAGAACACGAAATGACTGATGAGTCAATCACATGTTGCGTCATCAAGTGAGGCTTGGCAATCGATGACGCTGGCTCCTTCCGGGTGTTTGCTGTCAAGTTGTCTGATTGTGTGACCGTTTGTTGAACCCATTTCGGTAAGTGTTCGGCAACCCTGGTTCCAAGCTGGCGCTCAGTTCTGCCAACATAGGATGCTCCGCATCCACATTTGTATTCATAGATTACGTTTGATTTGGCGAACGGCTGCGTAAGCCGAGAGCGTGGAGGACTCAAACCGTTCTGTATACGATCACTGGCTTTGCGGCGAAGTAAGCGCGAACAACAACTGACTTTAAGCGTTGTCTAACTATCCGATAACTATTATCTCTTTTAAATGACAGTTGTAAAACTACTGTCTTTTTGGGGACTGTGGGTTGAGAATTATTTTGTACATTGCTCGTGTTGAATTTTCTTATAAATCCTCCCGGATAACCGTTGTCTAATAAAGTCTGTTCTATTTGACGGAGTTCATCATCCAGGGTGTCACTAGTACAAAGCCGTCTGGCCCGGTCAAATAGCGTTCGTACCAATCCTCTTTTATATGCTACTGGAACAAAACTGTCAAAATGTATATACTGATCGGTCTATGTATTCTTCTGATCCATCCATCCATCTTCTTAATTATGTTGATATCCAGAAACGGCAGCCGACCATTAAGCCTAACTTTCTACACTGTAACGAACGCTTGTATGTAAACATTTCACTTGGCTTAGTATATCCGTTGCCTGCATCTGATCATTTGTGACCAAAATTATGTCATCAACACATCTATAAGGGATCAGATTGTCCAATTTACTTACCATCTGCTTTTCAAGTTTGGCCACAGAGATGTCGGCCAAAACCGGACTACCAATCGCGACTCCATATGTCCGACGATAAGCCTTGCATTGTAAGTTAAACCTTAGGTTAGAGGTACACATCATCATTATCACCATTACACACAGCAGTACATCAGTGGTTGACACTGATGCTTAGCAGCAACACAACCATGAAGGAAAAAAGGCGGACACGACGAGAGAAGAAAAAAAGGGACGGACCTAACTACTAAAAATAGCTACGTCTATATTCAAACATTCAACATCAAGGTGCCTACACCTTGCAAACACAACCAAGCTGTAAGTGAAAGTAAGGCGTATACAGCAAAAGTAGACGTTCTAATTCACTTTCCGAAATTGCAATACTTATCTGATTTGAGGTTATATAGGATAGCAAAAAACGTGGTTTCTTTCAACGGCACACTTGTGAACAACGATTCTATGTCCAGTGAAGCCATATGTTTGTCAGACATGTTGAGATTTTCTAACAGCGCGGCTAGATGAAAACTGTCTTTCAGGCAGTACTTTGTCATAGAATCTCGTACCGGTTTCAGTAACTATGCCAGTTTATGCTGTGGAGAGTTGGATATAGTCAACATTGGTCTTAACGGAATTCCAGACTTGTGCACTTTGGGGAGCTCGTACATCTGAGGAATCTGACTTCCGCACGGTTTTGGAAGTGGTGGTATCTATAAAATTAGCCTTCAAGTAGCAACTGTAATTCTTTGCTAACCGTCTTTCTAAGTTCTGCTGGGTTATCAGTTTTCTCGTTCATCACAAATCGTGAGCGATCACTGAGGACTGAATCCATTTTGTCAATGTAGTCCGCACGGTCCATTACTACTGCTCCAGATCTCTTGTCAGGATGAATAACGAACAGATTTTCATTGTCACTCAGGCGTTTAAAAATAGCGATACACTTCCTTGTTAGAGGATATCTTTGGCTAGGTCACAATATCGACCAGTTTTACTTTGAACCAGTTCTGAAACTGCCTGAGGTTCAGATAGCTGCTCGTAAAAGTTTTCAAACTGAACCTGTGTCTCCATAGCATTTAGTTTGGTAGGGAGAATACAAAATGTTAAGACAAGAGACAATACTCAAGCTGCAACTTGTCCAATTCTATTGACGACAAATTCATTACATATTTGTTTGGGTCCTTAGGACGCTGGTTTACTACATCACAAGCCAGGTTGCGCTAGCTGGCCATGGACTCTTAGAGAGGAATTCGGTTCACAAACCGCCCCACTACATTCGGCGACACCATACTAGCTGAGTTAGCAGCGTTCAGACGTTTCAAGGATGGGTCCATACGAAATAGAGAACGTCATACATCTGCGTGATCGAAATTAGTGAGCGTCGATTAATGCCCGCTCGTGTAGGAGGGAATGATGCCAATTCCGAAGAACAAATCCGGGAATAATCAGTGATGACAAGAGCCACAACCCACATGTGTCAAATTCTGAACGCTTCACTTTCCGCCTTTTGATCATACGCATTGGTCAATTACGTCATTGATGGACTGGGCGTGGTAATAATTTTGATATTCGAATGTATAGGGGAAAATGAGGCAAGGATGTATCAGTGACAACGTGTTCGAACAGTTGGTAACGGTGTCGTAATCAAGGACCTGATAGGAACAGTTCGCTAATGTAAACCAGCAATTAAGAGGACAGTTCTTCTGGTCCTAGTATGCTGAGAGCTATCCTAAATTACGGTACGAAACAGTTTATCCACGTGGTGTTTATGTCGCGGAGCTGACAGCTCGCTGAAGAGGTGGTTCCAACGGATTTCAGATACATTTGTCACAGACTAAAGTGGTTACCAATAGATGCATATTGAATCACAATCTCACGGTTATTTAGGTGAAACACTACTGACTATAGAACTGCCATGCCTAACTGGACCTATTAAAGGGGGACAATCTTGTAACAAATAAATGTGAAAATTCATTCGGTGCATAAGTAAAAATGCCGAATACGCCCTATAGAACTGTTGTGTAAAGCAGTAGCCCTCACATTTAAAACAAACCTTGTTATGCATTGAACAGGACTTTGACTGGCTGCTTAAAATCGAATTTCACTCAGTCTCTGTTGCTGTAACGTAACCTGAGCATTATCCTGTCTCAGATAGCCCAATGTTTCGAGGTGGTGGTCAAGCTAAACTCTGAAGCGAAGCGATACGTGCAATAGTCAAAAACACCACACGCGTCGTCATGACTGATGATGGGGGTCAGAAAACGATGAATTTTAGATAACTGCAAAATGCCGGGGTTACTTTGAACTCTTTCGTCTGCACTTAAGCAACTTAACTGCAAATGAAAAAATCGGATGCCAACCAGCACGAACATACGTCGATTTTTAAATGACAGACTGGTAAAACACGCTGACAAACAAAGTTTCTGGCATTACTGTGAATTTGTGATGTATGTAAGAATGACGGATCACTAGAAGTGACATTTGCATGATTATTTTTAGGGGCAGTTGTCTGACCGATTGTTTTGATCCCAGTTACGGTGGCGGGCAGATTAGAAAATGCGCACACCTCAATTTTTAAACACTGATACAGTTGCCCCCTCCTCATGAAAGTGATGTGTGCCATTGATAGAAAAGCCTGGGGGATTTGGGAGGTCAGTTGCACATGCTTGTTCTGGAAGAACAGTTGATAAACCAAGAGCCGAACAAAATGAAAGAACAGCTTGAGCGAAGAGTGCAAATAAGAATAAGTAACTGTACATGCATGCACAAATTTGTCTTTAGGCACAAAAACATCCATTTTCAGTTGTTTCAACGGCCATTATTATTATTATTATCATTCATAACAGCTGTGACGGTAATTGAAAATAGAAGTGAAAGCTCGAGGTGGCTAGATTGGTGTGCAGAGCAGAAAAAACAAGATGATACGCCGTCGAACGATAACAGTCAGGATCAGTGAACAAACAGACAGAATCGATAGATCAGGTATAAGGAAAAAAGTGATGTGTCGAAAAGTTGCCGCAGATGTGATGAAATAGCGACGAATTGGAAAATCCATTTTCTCTCGTCTCAGCAACAGCATAATCAAAGCAAACGATCCACTGTGATGGCGCATCTCAATTCTATTCACATTGTTTGGCCAGTCGTGCTCACAGAGCCCACATATAGATAGTGTGGAAGATACGCCGAAACATGTGTTATTGACGAAATGTCTGGACCGATCCATTCTGGCCCAAATGTACTACTGATGAGACTGAGCAGCTGATCGACAGTGTCAGTACAAGTCCTTATGGCCCGCCAACAGATAAATGTTAGAATTGGACATTGGATCATCACTTGGTCTGCTCTCAACGATTACGTTCCTTGATGGAAAGAATGAGGAAAACAAGGAAATGAGATAGCCCTATTGAGGGCGAACGGTCTATACATTCAGAGAGTCCACGACAGATAAATAACTTGCGTTCGAAGTGAAAATAACTTATAGTAGACTACGACACGATGATACTAATGAGCGCTGCGATTCAGCTTGCGGACACTATCCACAAAGCTGGAGCGATGAAAATGATCACCTTTGACAATACTTTATGGAAGCTGGCATGTGCACACAGATACATTCTGGTTTTTAATCAACGTAGCTTAACTATAAGAATAACAGTTGCCAAATCATGCTGGGTGGAAAGCCAAGTGGGCACTGGCTGAAGAGTAGTTGAGAAATCCATTTGTTCTGCCACATGAGTTTTGAGAAAATGTGTGCACAAATTATGAATGAGTGACGAAAATGTACGGCGCCCGTGTGTTTCAAACTCACTTATCACAACCCAGTAGCCGATAAATGTGTTTGTCATCATTGATGTCCTGAGTCAGCTGACAAGATACGAAAAGAAAGAAAACATGTTTTTAACAAAGCAGGCAAAAAAAAAACAAAGCGCTTGAAAAGTGTAATTTACGTAACCAATCGGTAAACGACATAATAGAAAAGGATAAGGATTAAAGTACGTGTGAGATATCCGGTTGTAGATGACAAGCCTCATTGAAACTCTGATAGTTGGCCAAATGAGTAAGGCTGAGGTGTGGGGAGCTCCAAATTATAAAACACGCGTTTCACTTGATTTCTTCAACTGGCGATTACAAAAGCAACAAAGATTGCGCCTTACATCGTCAGCCATATAAATGTAAAGTGGAGACTGTACCACAAGAACCGGTTGTGAGTTACGTTTGCCAATAAATAAGTAAACCAACAGTTTTGAATTAGGGTTACAGACAACGTGGATCAGGATGCTGTCTAGCCCAATTAAAGATAACGAATACCTCCAGTATGATTATATCATAGTTTCGACAGAGGATGTAGCCTCAGAGAACACTGCAGGCAATCAAGTCGAAAGCATCCTACCACACCAAAGATATCAACTGTTAACTGAGTATGACAGAAATGACTCACAACCTTCTAGTAAAAAGAGAGAATGCGGTCCATGCGCCAACTACCAAGATGGAAGTATGTTCTTTTTCTCTCTATACCTATCTTTCTTCATGCTTTTTGAGATTCAAAAGATGGAAGATAAATACTTCATTGGATGTCACGCGATGTCCTCTCACAGATGCTGGAAACAGGAAGGACTTCATAAATATCAAATCACGAGATAAATCTTCCCTCTCACATTTGGAACAAGGAATTGTGACTCATTCAGACGTCTGTCAGTCACTGCCATTGAAAATAACGCACCATCCAGAATATAAGCAAACAAGTGTGACTACTTGAGGTGAACAGCAAAACCACCCTCCGAAGTGTGCGGCCTATCGCTGAAGCCACCATGGTAGGCTGCGAATCAGCGGGCGATAGTTTCACAAATACGATGAGGTAGAGAGCCGATACAACCACAAATCAAAGAACATGCAATATGACAAACATGATTTCTCACCAACCGCAACTGAGCATCGTCATCAACATGTCATCAGTGGATCTTACTAATGCGTAACTAACAAACCATAGAGAAAGAAGAAAACGGTGTACAGAACTACGGAAGGAAAAATGAGGAGGGACATAACTACTGAGAATATCCACGTCTATATTCAAAAAGACAACATCAAGGTGCCTACACCTTGCAAACAAACAACCGAGCTGTAAGTGAAAGTAAGGCGTCATCAGCAAGACAGCTTCCTTACGGCTTTCACTGCCCCGCGTCATTAAGTGCACTCACTTCACAGACAACTCGGCCAAACAACAACATTCACGCCACTGAGCTCGATTAGCCGCCATCTCACCTAACGTCTCAAGCCACCGACTCTGAGTCGTGAGGGCCCCAGCCCAGGAGACGAACCCGATCTACAGTGGCCAACCCCTTCGTGAACGATTTCATTTGTCTACGCCAGGTCATCATCTGTCCACTTCGCACCTTTAAGCCAGTTGGCCGCAACATAAACAATGTTCTGTGTGGAAGACAACTAACAAACGCCCTTAAAACACTACTCAACTATCCGGGGGTCTATTTTTTCCGTCCAAAACCGCCTCCGTCCTCGAGAAAAACGATTAATCCAATCAGAATGAGCGGAACTGTCCAGAACGGTCGAGAGGTAACCTTGGTTATTTTTTACCTGTCCGACCTTTATTCCGCTATGCTCATTGGTGGCTTAGTGACCTAACTATTTTTTCGGTAACTGTCCTTCTATTTTCTGATTCGAGAATGTTTTTAGGTCACTACGCACCATATAAATACCTTGTATTTTTCGCCTTGTCGCACACGTTTTGGGACGGAACAAAGCTGTTTTTTGCACGCGTCTTTTGGTTTGTCTTGGGAGCAAATTACGGGGACAGTCGCGGTATTTTCGGGACCGAGATTTTCCGTGTTAATTATTACCAGAAGGAGAATCCGATTTTTGTCAAGCGCACTACTATATCGAGGACGAACCAGCGTATCCTTTCGAGGTTTACAACATTAACCACCTAGGTCCGTGTAAACGCAATGATCGAACGGAAGAACTCGCTTGGCACTCACTACCAAATAACGCTTTCGAACATCTTCGTTGGTTACTTGTTGGTGGCACCCGATACGAGCTACCGAACGCAGATATCGAATACCTGGAGAAGGTTCACTTCCTCAACCTTGAGCGGCCGGGTTTCGATGCCATGAAGTGATATAGCTCTCATAGTTGACTCATAGACGCGACCCCTGAGCATCAAAGAGATGCCTCTCAGTCGCCAGAGGTGCCTCAAATTGGCGAATATCGCTCGAACCTTAGAGATGCGCGCTTCTCCCGACCTATACTGCTACCTTGACGAGGTGGTCGGGCTTGTGTGCTGTTTCGATCCGGCGGGCTATGCTGACTAGGACTCCGGTCCTTCCAGGTTGCAACCCTGTCAGACAGGCCAAAGGGGAGCAGCCAGACGAAAAGCAGTTACACTCATAGGATTGTATGTCGCACTACTGACCGCGTAGGAGTGCTTAGGTAGTGAGGCACGATCCTATGGGCATACAGCAGAACTATTTTTATAGTTGCGGCACTGCTGTCTTCCGTATCAGGAAGAAGGGGGTTAGAAAAGGTACCCTCAAACAAGAGCACTCCGATCGCCCAACGGTTGACCGTGACCGCCGGCGTATTATCCAATACGGTCGAAAAACATCTATCACCCAAAAGCCCGATGTAGCTTTGAGTACATCCACTGCGCGCAGCAGTGCTCAGAATCAGACATCAATGTCTTATTCACTGCGCCCTCGGGCTAGGCAAGCCCCTCACTGCCAAGTGAGTCAGACTTTTGAGTCATTGGCTCCGGGTGGGTCCCCAAGAAAACCCTGTATCCTGTTGTCTCGCAGGTCAGACTTTTGAGTCAGAGACTCGGGGTGGGGTCCCTCAAGTCAACGTCAGAAGTTATCGCTCTCCCGACAGTGACATTATTAACCCAATACGACTTTCTCCTACTGTTTTACCCCCCATTTCTTCTGCCTTCCATGTGCCTTCGGGCGATAATTGTTTTCTGAGGCCAAGACAACCGGTAAACATTGGCGCCTTCAATGTCCGCACTCTCCGACAAGTCGGTCAGCAAGCTGCTCTGGCTAGTACTCTCTCAAGTCTGGAGCTTGATGTGTCGGAGACGCGAGTCTACGATTCTAGCACCGTTATCCATTTGAGCTCACCTCTAGATAACTGTCGATTCAAGCGCTCTCTCAGGGTTTCTGGTGACGCCGAAGCTGAATCTCGTGGTCAAGCTGGAGTGGGAATCGCACTGAGTTCCAGAGCAGAGCAATGTTTGCTCGATTGGATCCCAGTGAACAGTCGCTTGTGCGCTGTCAGACTCAATACATCGGTAAAAGTCTGTCGACGCAAATCAGAAAGACGTTGTGTATTCATTATATCGGCGTACGCTCCAACAGACAGCTGTTCGGATGATACCAAGGATGCGTTCTATGACGCCCTCGTTGACCTCCTGAAACAAACCAAACACTCAGACATCATCATACTAGGGCGATTTGAATGCCCAGCTTGGTCGGCTTTCCCCGGACGAGAAGCGGCTGGGAGGTATGTTTGGTGTCCGGGCACAACGCACTGACAATGGCGACAGACTGCTGCAGCTGTGTGCATCCATGGTCTCTATATTTCGAGCACGGCATTCCAACACAGGAAGAAGCACTGTGTTACATGGAGACCTCCGTGTGCTTCTCAGCCGTGGACACAGTTGGA
Organism: Paragonimus kellicotti; assembly: GCA_014220965.1. NCBI lineage: Eukaryota > Metazoa > Platyhelminthes > Trematoda > Plagiorchiida > Troglotrematidae > Paragonimus > Paragonimus kellicotti. The sequence continues at coordinate 82,035 of LOND01000500.1, read as the reverse complement.
TCATATAGCAGTCAGTTACAGGTGGCCACTCTGTTAAGGACTGTCGTGCCTTTTGGAGCAACCACCTGGACTCGGACCATGCTGTTGTGCGTGCCCGTTTTGTTTTGTCATTTACCCAGAGGACACACGCTCGTAAATGCAAATTAACTGGCATTCGAGCGATGAGGGTGTAAAGAACGCTTACCAGAAGGCGTTGGTGAACAAGTTGCCCAGTTCGAGTCAGGTGAAGATCCTAACGAACACTGGGAACAAATCGCCGCAGCTATGAAATCATGCTGTGAAGAGGTATGTTCCGAAGGAGCTGTTCAGTTGCGACAGAACTGGATTTCCGTCGCGTCGATAAACCTCATGAACAAGCGTCGCTCGATCCCACCTGGTTCTGAATATGATGACGACCGTCGAGAACGTAAACGCAAGCTGACTAAAAGCTTGCGCAAAGACCGTGAGCACTACTTGGTCGAACAGTCGAAAGAGATGGAAAGGGCCTTTTTATCTGGAAATTGTAGAAGGCTTTTTCCCTGATCCGTGGTTGTACTGGTCGTCGAGTCGTGTAAGTGAGACCATATGTGAAAAAGATGGTTCACTTATCACCAATCAATCGCGTCGACTTGATAGGTGGGCTGAACATTTTGAAGAACAGTTCAGCTGGCCTCAACCAGATTATGTGGACGACGGGACCCGAATGGTCAGTTATTGCATTCCAGACGGCCCTCCGTCGGAAGCAGAAGTGGTCCTAGAGCTCAAATTATTGAAGCGTAACAAGGCTCCTGGACCAGACCTCATCCCTCCTTCTCTTTTCAAGGATGGCGGGGAAAGGTTGATATCAGAACTGACTAAACTCCTCCAGACGATTTGGGAGACTGAAGAGGTACCTCGCGATTGGTGCTTGTCAACAGTAATTCCCGTTTTCAAAAAGGGGTCCCGAAGTCTATGTGACAACCACAGAGGCATCAGTTTGGTATCTGTTGCTTCCAAGTTACTCACTGGCCTCATTTTACGTCGGCTCACTAAACCCAGAGAAAGCCAGATACGTGAAGAACAGGCAGGATTCCGATCCGGTCGAGGGTGCGTTGACCTGATTCGGAAGAACGCGGCGCCAAGTAAGACAGTGACGTGCATTACATCTAAAACTGGACCTAGCTAAGAATACCTTAAGCTCACTGCACAGTTTCAATATTCGCCCGCCATTACACGACCTGTACGATGCTATCCAAAACGTGTCACCTAAACGAGATTCGGCCTCATCAAGGCGGCTGACCTGGGCGTTCATATCTCCGGCCAGAACGACTATATCAGAACCATGTGTCAACCGAAGGAGAGTGGCCAGATCCGAGTAAAAAGACGTTCATCACACCGAAGTCAGGTGCCGTTAGTTACACACAGATGATTACCGTCCTGGATTCTAGTATCTGAAATGTAGAAGAAATCAACATTCAACGAGTCTAACGTTGTGCGAGAGCGGCCCGTTGACCTATCTGTTTATCAGAGTGCGAACGTTGAAAGCACCTATATTAATTCGCTTTCTAGATTTAAGCAAGGGACGAGGGAGGTCTGAGGAGACAGTGTTATTGTGATTAAATTTATCTGATATGTGGCTTGTACAGTAGTCATCACAAACGAGGGTCGGAAGGTGCTTCAGACCTAAATTTCATAAGACAGTGAGGGAGGGATCAGCAATAGCATATTTTCGCCTATCCACTTTGCTGTACGTAGCATATAGGGAAAGCTGGTTTATACTACGAGACAGCTGATGCAATAGAGAATTACTGGTGTTGAGAATAGTGATGGTTGTGTATGGGTTCAGATACTGCCAGGATGCCAAACCTAGACAAGATAACGATTAAGGTTCTCAACTAAGGCCTTTGGTTAGAAAGGATTGGACAGAGCGATGATGAAGCCAAGTAGTAATCACGTTTTCATGCGGATACAATACAAGGCACCTAAACTTTCAGTAGAAATGGTCATCTGAGTTATCTACGAAACTTAACGTAAATATTAATCAATGAAACTTTTTTGTGACGCTGAAAGATAAAACGTGCCATTCATGTACAAGAATTACATACATCATTACGGGATTATCATATTCATACCGTTACGCATGTATGTAGAAAACAGACTGGCTGCGCATATAAAAACTAAAATGTGAATGAAATGGAGCCGCCAGACGATCGATCAATTATATTTACCACATTCCAATCAATGCAGTGAAAAAATGGGCTGACGTAAACGCCTATTCAAAATGTTTGCCGACAGAGTACAGAGTCTTACCCAGAAGTGAACTGCCAAGGACCTTTGAGCCACAGTACCTTTTGGTCAGGCTCATGGCTGATATGATGATGAGGCGCGCTTCTATTTCATTTTTCATATCTTCGCCGCTGTTAATGCAGCTTCCCAGAATAGACAAACCGGTCAACAACCTCCATAACTTCATTATCCAACATTAAATCTACGTAATCACAGCAATCTTGCAGAAGCACTTTGCATTTTGAGGCTGCAAAGCGCATTCCGAAGTATTTAGCAGAACGCGAAATAGCGTCTAGCATTGTTTGTGCTGCTTGAAAGTTGTCAAACAGCAACACCTTGTCGTCAGCATAATCAAGATCAGTCAGTCTTTCACCAGGTAGGAGGTCCACGCCGGCATCTTGTGAGTGCCGCAGACAGTCCTCTATTCATTTCGTGAAAGTGGACAGCCTTGACGTACGCCGCTCCTGGTGCTGAAACTGTCAGATACTTCGCCGTAAACCCTAACCTGAGCTGAAGTATGGGAATAAAGCGCCGACAGTATGTTCACATACTTAGTCGGTACATCCCTGCGTTTAAGCGACTAAAAGTGTAGATCGATCCACCGAATCAAACGCACCTTTATAGTCGAGAAATACGGCGATTGTTGGCCGGCGGTACACATGACGCTGCTCCAGAATTTGACGAAGAGTAAAAATGTGATCTATACAACCCCGCCCAGGGCGAAACCCTGCCTGTTCTTCCCTAATGTTTACCTCCCGAACTGCAGTGAGTCGACGAAGTATAATGGATGCCAGAACCCTTGAAATGACTGGGGTCAAACTAATCCCTCTATGGTTTTCGCAAGAGCCCCGGGCTCCTTTCTTAAATATGGGAACTATTATCGAGTGACCCCAGCACGGAGGGATGGTCTCCGTCGTCCACACAAGTTGAAACAACTGAGTCAATGCCTCTACTAACGCCTTCCATCTTTGAAAAGTGCCGGCACGAGATCATCTGGGCCAGCAGCCCTATTACGATTGAGAGCCGAAAGGCAATTGCGAACCTCAGTCTCAGTGGGTGGTTCCAAATCTACCGACCAGGGTGCTACATCACAAGTTTGTGGCGGCAACACGGTAGAAGCAGGCCAGCTAAATTGACCCTCAAAGTGTTCCGCCCAACGCTCTAACCTTCTGGACTTATTATAGATTAGTGTGCCATCTACCTCGCTGATAGCTTCACTGACAGACGGTCGCCTGGGACCAGTGGCACGGATAAGCTTAAAGAGTTTGCCGATGTTCCCTGAAGCAAAAGCGATCTCCATTTCCTTAACTTTCTCCATTAACCAAGCCTCACGATCAGCCTTTAGGCTACGTTTCAGCTTCCTACGGATATCTCTCCTAAACTTATTGTATGAACTGCCCAGAGGAATGCTCAGTTTGGCATCTAACAATTTTAGGGATTTCTCCTGAAATCTAATGTTTGTTCAATCCACGTAACCCCCGTGCTGCATGCTACAGTACCTGCTTCATGAATGGCCTGTGATATTTCGGTCCAACAGCTATTAGGATCTTCGGAATGAGAACTGCTAAGCCTGTTTTCTAGGCTAGTTTGGTACTTACGTTTTACTGATGGCACAGCCAGTTTCTCAACACTCAGCCTTTGTTATCGGTGTGGTCACTGTTCAGCAAAAGTAAGAACAAAACGGCAACGTACCAACGCATGATCTGAATCCAAGTATGTGCTCCAATAAGAACGACAGTCTTGAATGGAACCCCGCCACCTATAACTAACGGCTATGTGGTCTATCTGAGACCAGGCCTGATTCGGAGAAGGCGGCGCCAAGTAAGACAGTGACGTGCATTACATCTAAAACTGGACCTAGCTAAGAATACCTTAAGCTCACTGCACAGTTTCAATATTCGCCCGCCATTACACGACCTGTATGATGCTATCCCAAACCTGCCACCTAAACGAGATTCGGCCTCACCAAGGCGGCCGACCTGGGCATTCATATCTCCGGCCAGAACGACTATATCAGAACCATGTGTCGACCGAAGGAGAGTGGCCAGATCCGAGTAAAAGCGTCCTTGACACCGAAGTCAGGTGCCGTTAGTTACACACAGATGATTACCGTCCTGGATTCTAGTATCTGAAATGTAGCAGACATCGACATTCAACGAGTCTAACGTTCGTGCGAGAGCGGCCTGTTGACCTATCTGTTTTAGAGTGCGAACGTTGAAAGCACCTATATTAATTCGCATTCTAGGTCTAAGCAAGGGACGAGGGAGGTCTGAGGAGACAGTGTTATTGTGATTAAATTTATCTGATATGTGGCTTGTACAGTAGTCATCACAAACGAGGTCGGGAGGGTGCTTGAGAGCTAAATTTGATAGGACAGTGAGGGAGGGGTCAGCAGTAGCATGTTTTCGCCTATCCACCCTGCTGTATGCAGCAGATAGGGCGACCCGGTTTATACTGCGAGACGGCCGATGCAGTATGGAATTACTGGTGTTGTGAATATTCATGGTTGTGTGTGGGCTGAGATACTGCCAGGACGCCCAGACCTAGACAGGAGAACGATTAGGGTTCTCAACCAAAGCCTTTGGCGGTGGGGCAAACATGAACAGCAATCGTGTGGAGAACCGAGGTGATGTTTCTTTGCGTCATTCATGTACAACTGAACAGTACTACTCCCAAAGGAGTGGGCGGTTTGAATTGAGACTATGGCAGCCTTCTCGAAATCAGCCGGTTCAAGTTCGGTAGCGGCAAGCTGTATCCGGCTTTAACTTGTTGACGAATGCGTGTATGTATAAAATGTTGCCTGATGTCTAACCGACTGCCGGTTGTCTCCATAATGAATTCAGAATGTTACACACATAATTGTAGAATGTC
>LOND01000500.1:40325-55580 GCA_014220965.1 Paragonimus kellicotti | reverse complement strand
ATGTTATTGTAAAGTTTGGTTTCTAGTGATGAGTCAATACGAAATGCTTGCATCTACCAGTTTTCGTGTTCTAACGGTTTTGTTCAAACTTCTGAAGGAGAACGAACTGTTTTAAAAAAGAATCTCTCTGGTGGGCAAATACGTTGAGATGGATAGGACGGAAGATACCATCAACAACACTACGATAAGCGAAACGGTTTGTGCGACCTAAGGAACAAACGCAGGTCAGAGAGGACAGTTACTCTAGATAGATTGAATGTACAATTAGGTTAACTCACGGTTGAGGGCGTTAACGAACCAAGAGTCCTTGCCATCATCGTTCAGGTTGACCAGATGTAATTTGTAGTGAAGCGGATCGGGGGTCGCAAACACACCAAGGCACACCAATGGAAGAGGTTGGTCTTGACAAATAATTAGGTCGAAATTCAAGACGGGCGTGGGCATATTTGGTACCTCAACCTGACGCCGATGGATAAAAAAAAGTGAGGAGAAGTGCGTAGGAGATTGGATGTAAGCGTACTCCAAAGTTAATAACCAGAACCAAACGCTTTAAAAGAATAACGAAGAAAGTCCTTATTTAACCGTCCTATCAGCACCGCATGTGACGGAATGATAGCAAGGAACACGAAGCGCCTATATCGTAATAAATTAAGGCCCTTGGAACCGCAACCAATGTGGAACGTGTAACATGAAGTGGGTTGTCTATCTGAAGCAGTGGAATACTATCCGGCCATATGTAGTCTTGAAGTTTATTAGGTTTCCGGTCAATAGATGATGGTGTTTGCTGTTGTATAGCCTACTGGGTCATAGATGAATCGTTAACTGTCAGATTGCACCTCCGTAAAGTATAATGTGAGACTGATCAGTGTGATAGACATTAGATTCCGGTAGGATATTCTGAAACGCATCTACATTCAAAAAGTAACATTCATAACCTCGTTCTGAAAGAACCAACTTAACAAGAACGCAGAAAGTATCTCGTTTTGATAGAAACCATACAAAACCCAGCAAACAGCTGACTAAAAAAAGACAACGTACTGAAGTAGAACACGCATATAGATAGGGTGACAAGTGAAATTGACGACAATGGATAATTCACACAAAGATAATCTACGACCATTTTGACACCAATATCTGAACTGTGCATGCCTAAGAGTCCTCAAACGAGATAACTATAGCATTTCCACATATCGAACACATACTGATAAATACAGAGATTTGAACACGAAAACAATACAGCATTCAGTGTTGAGAATGTAGATCGAAAATCGAGCGCTTTTTCCACTTCATAACAATTCAAAAGTAGATGATCATCACTGAACACTAGTTTGGTGAGTCAGTAATATAACACGTCTGTCAACAATGACAATTAAAGCATGCCAATCGTAAGAAAAACGATGATTTAGCGGCTGAGAGTAGAAAGGAAATGAATAAGCATCAATACTTCGCAGTGAACAACCAATACAAACTTGCAAATCAAGTGGAATCGATGCGGACAACTGCAAACAAACAAACGATAAACAAAAAGAAACTGAAGCAACATAATAAAAAAAGAACGAACGCATTATCAGGCAGGATATAGGAAGTTCCAATACTATAGACTAATGCACTACAATAGGAAGCAGTGCAGCAGTGTACAACCAAGTTATCCATCCGATGTCAAAACTGATTACAACGTCTAACAGCAATTGGTAAAAAAAATGGAACACATCAGTTTCGCACACGAACACAAACTACGGTATGTGCGTCCAGTCACAATTAACTGACTCCAGCAAAAAAGCAACCTCGAATTGTCACATGTTTCAAACGATCACCCGGTTCAGAAACTATCAGTTCGCAAATCAAATATGGTGGACGGTAGAAGATTAAAAAAAACATCCCAAGCTTACTCTTTTGGTTTCAATAAATGTACTTCTAGGATTATACCATTCCATGACAATGATAGTTTTGTCAACGGCTCCACAAAGGTACTTCATTCCGTTGTACGGATTGCGTATTACATTGGCAATATAGCATCCGTGGGTGTTGGGAACTTTTGTTGTAGGTTGGAAACGTCTAAACAAGGAAAGGTTTGACAAATAAGCCAAGGAGATAATAATTAATGGCTGAAAAATATACACAAGTACATTTGTACACATCATAAAGACGCTTCGAAAATTGATCGACTAGACGCAAAAGTATGTGCGGATCAAAAAATATTAGCCACATGAATGCCAACAATAGGTAGACGAAAATAGAACTGTATAAGTTAATGTGGTTACCGGATTACTACCACTAATTCAAGAGAGTGATGATTAAGAACAGACAAAAAATGACTTAAATAAACAACCCTCGAAAATTCGGTTGGCTCCTTAAAATACGTATAACAAGCTTTGATCTTATATACCAGTGCAGATTTCTGAAGAATGTTCATCATCGATTGACATAGCTTAGTGACAACGACGTCGTTTGACAGCCGCCAAGTTCAAACTAAGAGCACCTTGACTGCATCCGCTGCCTAGGCTTGGATAACCTGTGTTCAGTGAACACGTGATGTGTCACATGAAATTAAACATGATAGTGGCAGGCTGTTTGGATCATTGCCTTTTCTTTAACCATGGTAGTACAATATATTGTTCAAAGCAAAATGAAGTTTCCTAAGTTGGTTAGAGTATCTTACGTATGGACGATACAAAAGTTTTACATACAACGTGAACAAACTTATTTTGTAGCAAAATGAAACAAAAAAGCCCAGAACAATTACCACATATCAGTGCAGTGAAAATCAAGTGATTAATTTTCTGTGGCTCCAGGCCAAACAGAATTCCGTTAGACTTTCCTCGTCTTGAATGAATACAACGTGATTTGAACAAAAACAGTGGAAGTACTTTGAACTGCGACACTCGAGTAGTGCGTCACACGACCGTAGCATATAAACACCATAGCTTATCCGCCTTTAGGCTCACGTGAACTGTACTATTTATACGTTCAACAACACGGCAAGGAGAACGTTTAAAAAAATAAACACGTAAACAGAAACATTTGCATATTCGCCAACAAAAACTTCGGCGAATATGACCGAAATCAAACGTCATCAAAATAACGTGGAACACATGCTAATGAAGCGAGGATTTAGAGGGGGTATAATAAACCTAAATATGACTCTAACAATCAGACACAAAGAATAAAATTCCCAGCAACTGCTCTTTGTGGTCGAACTCACGTTGAGGCCGCTAGGAATTGTAGGCAAAAACCGTTTTGAGATGATTGATATGGTGAATGAAAAGAGATGAATGGAGAAGCAAAGGAGACAGGCTCACTTTTGTAGAAATTTGGTTTGCGAATGTCCTTTAAGTTTCATGAGTGAGATCAAATTGTGACTATACAGTTGAGGTCGCTGTCCACATAGCGACATCATTGTATCTTTTAGAACAGAGAGCCAGATGCAAGGACGGGGTATGAGCTGAAAAGATAAATCGACAGGTAAGTTATGTAACAAATAAGTCGATGTGGACTGACGACAAATAATGAGAGAAACTAAACGGGCTATGAAAACAATTGAAGTGCAATTCTCAAGATTGGTGAGATGTGTGTGAAAGAGATATACTTAAATTTCTTACGTAACAAAATAAGTGGCTGTTTGCAGTTGAATAGTTTGAGATAGTAAGTAAAGTATGATAGATAAAAAAGAGGAATCTCGAATAGACAAAATATACTTCTAGATGAGGTATGGTTAAGCGTTCACAGTGGAGACTTGACTACATGAATGCCAAGTAAGACCTTGTGCATCAAAACTATGAAGCAGATTACAATCAGAATTGTCACTGTAGTCTCAGAGAATTATCCTGGATGTCTACCAAATAAATGAAACCACGCTGAACAATCGCGCGACTGTTCAAAATATATAGTTCGGATAACTAATAAAGTTGAGTCGATGGCAAAGTCAATCCGAACACAAAAGCTACGATCAAATGTTGGTTGTATTCAGGTTGTAGTTAAGGGAATGCGTGCGCGGATACAGTTTGAAAAAAAGCCATGCATACGCTGAAAGACGATAGTCGCAGACTTTAACCGCGGAGTGTCCGAATATGTGTTCGTGGCAAATCGTTCACGCACTCAGCACACGAACACACGCACACAAACGGATGCAGATGGTTCGAGTTAGACTGAGAAATTGAGTTCAAGCGTATCATCAGGACAACAAACAATCGCCAATTGCAAAATAGCGATTAGGATTAATTCCACTTTTGTCATAATAAATGGACTGCGCACGCAAATTACAAAAACGGTGCAGGCGGAAAAGAAAAAAGCAAAAAATGAGAGGCGACCCGAGCTCAGATTTACCAGTTCAAGTGTGCAGTCGGCAAGGTTCACAAGGCTGAGAAAGTAGATTCCATCGTTTGTTCCGAATAAAATCACCTGACCTAAAAAGACATGATAGCATTAGATAAACATTAAGCTCTGAAAAAAGAGCGTCGTGCAAAGCTTGGGAATACAAGTATAGAGCCTAATACGATCATACGTCAGTGAGAGGCAAATCCTGATTTTCTCTGAGACAACGAAGTAACTCAAGCTTCGAACACAGGTAGAGTCAGTGCAACCAAACGATATGACAAATGTCCCAGGGATTAATATACGTCTGCCAAAGCAAGAGAATACTATACAAACACACAACGTCGCACCCAGTGTGGTCCATGTGTTGTGATGACAAGCGTTCGGCTTGCGAGGATGACATTTTAAGTCTGTCTAGTTTGCTCGACAGTTTATTCGTAGCAAACCACGTGCACGATGGAATAACTGCGGAAGAAACGTTAGGGTTCGCCACATGCTTCGCGAAAAGAGACGTGTGGTATGCCAATAATCCTACTAGTTACACTATATAGGTTTTGGCAGCTCCAGGAAGCCCTGTGATGAAGAGGCATGTCTACCAAACACATGATGGCGGGTTCAAGCCCATGTGCATCTATCTAGGTCAGAGTAGTCGCATGTGGCATTTAACGTCACACGGCAATCCACAATTTGTCGTATACAACCCAGAAATGTAACCTAATGGAAAATATTCACGATGCTCGATCACTGCTAACTATACCAAGTGGTCTTGAACAAGTGAGCACAGTGAGGCTGTCCGTAAACGCTTACTGCAGAAATGTGCAGACGCGCGACCGATAACTGAGGTGGTGAAGGCGTAGTCAACGTAATCCGTAAATGGATAGAGCACTTGTCGCACAACACGTTGTTCAATGGTTGTTGATCGTTGAAATGAATCGCAAGACGTCTACGTGATAGCGTAATCACGAGCTATGAAAATCTTGAATTCCTCATAGGCAAGATTAGTAGCTGTCGTCTGCCCGATTGGAGAATTCGTGTGCATCCATGTCACTGGAGGGAAACAGCTTTGGGCATGGCAGTGTCTCACTCAGAAGGGGGCTTGGATACGTGCGCTTCCGTTGTTTCATTTGCTTAGTTATTTAATTAGTACATTTGTGGTGTGAGTATTACCTTGCTACTTTATGGACTACTGTCGGGATTAACGGCAGTCCGCATCATGGTACTCTCTGAAACGGTTCAACACTGAAGACGTAAATCAGGATGGCCACATTTGTCAAGGACATAGAACAAGTACAAATTGACCAACTTCAAATATGGTAGTATCTAGAACAATAATTCAATCCTGGAAATATGTAACAAACTGCACTAATACTGAGAAAAAAACGGCAACACGCAAAGTAAAAGAGATGAATTTGCTTACTGATGAATATTGTCTGCTTTGATTTGACGATCGATTTGCCTCAAGTGTGGAAAGATAACAAAACGTTTAACGATCCACAATCTCGAGAAAAGATGTGAACTAACAGTGAGAAACGTAGTCATTTATTAAAATTTACGTTTGAGTTCATCATCCGGTATTAAGAACTTGTCTAATGATGTGTAAGTTTATTCGAACAATTGGTGAGAAAATTATAAAAGAACTGTGACAAAAACTGAACGGAACACATTGCTATTGAGTAAGACAACGCAGCTGTAATGCCGTGCAGATAGTAAGTATCCTTAGCTGATCATTATGGTTTCAATACATTATTTTTCTCATCGAAAAAACAGTGGAGGAAAAACTGAGACTCTTTACAGCTACTGCACTACAGTCTTGATCTGTGCGCAATTGAGAGTTTTTCCCACTTTCGAAACGTGAAATATTTATACAGAATTACTCACACAGATTGTGCGAGAATCTTTTCCCACTGCTTGGATAACATTATCAACACTAACTGCATTGATCTCATGGAGTTTGTGTCATCAAGGCTGACATGAGAAAACACAACTGGAGAAATATAGAGAGATGCCGATTGAACATAGACATTCTTGTCGTTAATTATTTCATTAGATCAACAAGATACAGTAATTCTTTAAACTGGAATAAGATTGATTTTTCAAACATTACAAACTAGGGATGAACAAAAACTACAGGTAACAGCTTTTGAAAGGCATGACAAAGTTGTATATGAAATACTAACCCAGAGAAACTGATTAATTGCAATGTAAAATTAGCAATAACAGTATATATATATATATATATAATATATAATGTATAACTGGTGTATAAACAGGAGATGAAACAAAACAAAAAGACAACTCACTTCGCGTCTCCGGATTAACCCACGTAGCTGTCGCATTGACCTTTAGTGGGCATCCCTCAAAAAGTAACATGAAGCAGGCACCCATCTGAAGAAGAAAACGTCAGACCGAGACTTGAGGGATAAACACCAGTTTTATAGTGGTGAAGGTAACGAGCAGATTATGAATATGTAGATAACCATGTAAAATTAAGAGCACATAACCATTCATCATCATCATCATCACAATTTCACTAGGGAATACGATATATACATATGTATACCACCATTTTGTTCGACAATGGATCCTAGCGTTGATTTGAGACGTCACAATAAATACTCATCGCTAGGTGTTCGCCAATTTATACTTAATTATATATATATATATATATTATATATATATATAGCTATTATATTATGCAGACGTACACTACTCTTGTAGATAGTTTACATATAGTCAAACCTCAAGAGATTGTGTAAAAATGTAAATGTCTTTTCTTTTACAGAACGGACAAATCAGGAATTAGCCCGAAAGTCTCATTTTAAGAGATCAATTATATGACTGGGAGGCTATCCGAAAATCTGCACATTCACACTTACGAGAACTTTAGGTAACGGTGGAAGACCGATTCCAGAATCGAGCGAATATTGACGAGAAGCCCGGCTTTCTTCTTCGTCTACACCACGAGGCTGGTTATAGTCCACTTTAGGCGGGGGTGGTCGAGGTGGAGCCTCCGAAGCTAGGCTAGGCTGACCAACGTCATTAGCGGGACCATAAGACCGATCGTGTCGAACTACCAGATTAGGAGATTGTCCATCACGATCCCCGTCACTGCCTAACTCCTGTCGGACGCCATTCTCAAAGCGAGAAGGTAAACGTAAGTCTGTAGGCGTCTCCACCGTTTGGTATATACATGAATCATTGACAGACGGCACCGATTCCTCCAAAGCCATACCTTCCTGGACAGGCGGTGGAGGGGCACGACGTTTAGATCGAGTTCGTACAGGAGGATGTTGGACGGGCACTTGTCCCGGCGTGTCTTGGGAACGAGACATCTGCTAAGGTGAAAACCGATGTGGTGTAAAACGAGGATGCCAAAACAGCGAAAAACTGATCGTTTGAATGAAGTCTAACGTGAAATGAATCATGTGGTTTAGAAGGAAAGTGCGCACATGGGAGAGAACCAGTACACAACAGAACAGACGAAATAAATACGATCAATAAAACCGTACATTGAATATTGTTCATTTGAATTCACTTGATTCTGAAAAGTACGCAATAGCTGTGGCAACTTGAACTTGAAAAAGCTATTTACACTTCCGTGATCATACAAACTGACATTCTGATCAGTGGAAAGTGAACAAAGTGTTTCTCCGCTACTTTGCAATTTAATGTGTCCGGTGGAAAGCTCCCGATGGAGTCCTTTAGGTAGTCAGTTTTTTCGGTCAGGAGAATCAGTTTAGTGTTTCACAGACATAAGGCAAATTTTTTGTGGAATTAATGCCAGCTTTACATAACTGATTAGTATCTTAAAAATATAAATGTACAGTACTTGAATGAACAAAAGTGTTAACATTCAAGAGGAGAGTGACACTCACTGAAACAGCTTGTTGAACAGCGACTTGCAGCTTGCGCAGCAAATAGCACAACTGAGAGAAGAATACATCTAGTAAACAATGCTAGTTAAGAGTTGGTTGCAGGTAAAAAAAATAGCAATGTGACAAAGCGTAGGTGTTGCAGTTGTGGAGACATACCAGTCGCTTTCGATTGTCCAGTAACATATTGTTAGCCCTTGCATCGGGAATGTACCTAAACACAAAGGCAGAAAAAAAACTGGTTAGATGGTAAGCACTTAGACGTGCAGATAATGGATTTTTAAAACTGATGGTATAAAAATACAAATTCACACAGTACCCGGTCAAAAGAACACAGTGAACACATGAGTCGCCAAACATGACCAATCGCGCAACATGAACAATATAGTTATACTGACAGTTGGGCGGAGATTGTCCACTAGGATGCGAACATCGATCCAGGTCGGAATCAGCTTCAAAATACCACATACTCATCGAATTGCGCCTAAAATGTCTGTCAAGTTAGCTTCACCAGGAGATGGTGTAGGTCGGAATTTCGTTCTAAACAAACTGAGCTGCGTACCATCACACTGAATTCCTGGCGAAATCAATGCAGAACAAAAACAGACAGCACTAACGGGCTTCAAACATCATATTACAATTAGGTACCATAAAGAACGTAGAACAGGTGCATAATTAAAGCACGGCTACAAAAAGAACGGAACGTCATACAACAACAACACCATGGAGTCGAATTTCATACCATCTATTACAGAGTGTCTAACTGAAAGTGAACAGTTCTTGAGATTACGGCCGAGATAGTGATGACGTCCTGCGGAATCTATCCACCACTCTTCGAACTTCCCACCTGAACGTCACATCCATGATAACCCGTAAAGTGTGAAAAGCAGTAGGGATCCCATAGATGAACTCCCACAGCATGTCTTCAAATAATGTACTTCACTAACACGTGACAACTGTGTTTGCTGCCATGCTTCTTATTAGGCCAGACAGAACAAATCTAGATACTATACGTGCAGGTGAGACCAATGTTGAAAGAGGCATGAAACACAGTACTTAACACTGGAAGATATTAAGCAAGATAGCCACATCAACAGATGCATTAAAGAACACGATAGTAAGAAATAATACAGATTGTACTGATGATGAGACATACTTACCGCTTACTAAAGTGGACAAACACCAGTAACATGACAGCATTTCCAAATTTTACCATAGAGTCCGTAGCACCAACTGAGTTCTAGACGATCGGTTACATGACAGCCACCGAATTTTGAAAAGGTTGACAAAACAATTAAACTGTCGAATTATTATCTTCATCCATGATATTCTGCTTGTTCAGACACACATCTGCTTTACNTTCTAGACGATCGGTTACATGACAGCCACCGAATTTTGAAAAGGTTGACAAAACAATTAAACTGTCGAATTATTATCTTCATCCATGATATTCTGCTTGTTCAGACACACAACTGCTTTACGGAACTGAAACGAAACAGGCACATGAACCTAGCCCAATAAAGGATGACAGTTCCAAGAAAATCCTGCCGAATCCATATACATTCGATCGAATCGATCGCTTTTATGAAGTGGACTATTGACATAAGAGCAGATTCATACGACGAAACAATAATCATGTGGAACGTCAACGAATTCATAAACGACCACAGATGAACAACATACCAGTGCTGACAAAAGTATTGTCAGGATATATGACGAGAGATCACGATCAAACGATTATTTCAAACAGAACAGAGGTGATAACAGTTAAATGGTCGAATAACTCTAACAGAACGACGTAGAATGGTCCAAAGAGAACAACAAATTGATTGCGATTTCGATCAATGTGTTCACTTTCAGTACGTAGTTGAGATGATATGTGGTGTCGGAGTAGGTTCAACATGTGCCCACACATCTAGGTAATATTGGAAGGGTAATTAGGAAAGAACGGTCGCCAACCATCCAACATGAGTAGGATTAAAGTTATGGCGAAGGACTGTTGAGAAGCAGTACAGGTGAGTAGAAGCTTTTTACTCAGTTCAGCTGGTCGTTCCAGGTTGAATAATTTAAGTCTGAGGAAATGTGCAGGACATTCTCTTTTCCACCGTCATCAAAGCGCTTCACGAATTCCATTCCGGAGCGATCCGAGCTCCTCATTAAATAGTTTATGAATAAGATGTACGAAAATCCTGACACAAAGTATAACCGATTGCTCACCTGTGACACATCAGTTGAGGTCTGTGACCATCGATCAGGCGATAAAAATCCGACAGAAACTGCTTTTTATCCAACAAATTATAAACGGAGATAGCAAACTAGGGCTTCAGGTCATCGATGGTAGTCAAAATTCGTTGTCAACATAAAGCATCATATGAATGGATTTCAGGAAATGCAACAAACGGACAATGTACAAGGGATAAACGCTGTGCCAAAACCGAGCGGCACTCTTTCAACACCGTGGATTTCGTAAATGGATTGAATGACAGAGCGAGTAACATATAAGGACAGATGAAAATTAACAAAGAAGACAAACGCAATATCGACCCAAGAGCTTAAGAAAAACCGACAATCATAGAAAAACGTTAAAACTAGATGACGCAGCATATCAACAGCGCCGCAGTGAAGCGACTGTGATCGAACCGCAGTAGCGAGATACTTTGGTAAAACGATTGTAACAAGAACACAGAGGGATGATTTAAATACAAACGCGGCACCAATAACGAAAGTTATACGGCGCAAAATGCTAACATTTCGTTTACTCTTATCAGTCACAAACTCAAAGCATCGGCTTTAATGTAATATGAGGGTAGCAACAACAGAACCAACCAACCTTTGGACTGCAAAACAAGAATACCGGTTGTGATCAGTTCCACAGCAGACAAACTACAAGAATCAACAGTTTGTGCGCATATCGGACTGGACCTCGATCATTGATTAGCGCTGCCTCGGAAAACGCGAGCAATTTTGTGTTTCGATTAAGCAATAGCACGTCAAACAAGTTGATGGGGTCAATAGCGTAGCCTGCCTCCATGACTGGCCTCGCAACAGATGAGGCCGGTTTCCGTTCCCACGCTCTGCTGTCATCATCTGTTAAGTCATCGCGCGTACCAATTAATTAAGGATATATTCAGTCATTCATTGTCGTAAGCACATATCTGTTCTGTCGAATGGGATGTGTTGTAAACCCATCGAAAGGATACGCTGGT
The DNA here is from genome assembly GCA_014220965.1 of Paragonimus kellicotti. Classification (NCBI taxonomy): domain Eukaryota; kingdom Metazoa; phylum Platyhelminthes; class Trematoda; order Plagiorchiida; family Troglotrematidae; genus Paragonimus; species Paragonimus kellicotti. The sequence continues at coordinate 44,191 of LOND01000500.1, read as the reverse complement.
TCGTCCTCGATATAGTAGTGCGCTTGACAAAAATCGGATTCTCCTCCTGGTAATAATTAACACGGAAAATCTCGGTCCCGAAAATACCGCGACTGTCCCCGTAATTTGCTCCCAAGACAAACCAAAAGACGCGTGCAAAAAACAGCTTTGTTCCGTCCCAAAACGTGTGCAACAAGGCGAAAAATACAAGGTATTTATATGGTGCATAGTGACCTAAAAACATTCTCGAATCAGAAAATAGAAGGACAGTTACCAAAAGATAGTTAGGGTCACTGAGCCATCAATGAGAAAAGCGGAATAAAGGTCGGACAGATAAAAAGGTAGCCAAGTTTACCTCCCGACCGTTTTGGACAGTTCCACTCATTCTGATTCAGGATATACCTTCACCCCAAATTCGCATCAATGGAGCCGTTGTCGACAGCTGCGCTGATTTTTGCTACTTGGGTAGCAATTTGTCCACCGATCTGTCCGTGGACCGCGAGTTGAGAGCTCGTGTGGCAAAGGCTAGTGTTGCGTTCGGACGTCTTGAAAGACGTGTTTGGAAGAACCACAGCCTGAAGCCGAGCACTAAGCTCTTTGTCTACCGCTCAATGGTGCTGTCTATACTGCTGTACGGCAGTGAAACGTGGACATTGTATCAGCGGAACGTGCGCTATCTTGAGCCGCTTTCATTTGCAATGTCTAAGACGCATCTTGGGTATTCGGTGGTCGGACATGGTTCCGAACACTGAGGTATTGCGGCGAGCGGACATGAACGGGATGGAAGCCATGCTGATGCTGAATCAGCTTCGTTGGCTGGGTCACGTCCGTCGGATGGGCGATGACCGTATTCCGAAGCAGCTTCTGTATGGACAACTGAGATCAGGTAAGCGAAATCCTGGTGGTCAAAAGCGGAGATACCAGGATGCTGTGCAGGTGAGTCTTTCACGTTGTAAAATTGATTTCAGATGTTGGGAAGACTTAGCGTTGAACCGGACGGTCTGGAGGAATACGATTCGGACGAACGTCCGCGAGTTCAACGAGCAGTTATTACGCGGCCGAGAACGGAAGCGCGCGGTACGCAAAGGAACCATCGGTGCCATAGGTCGTGGTGACATGACTATATGGCGTTGCGATGTGTGCGGCCGTGAATGCGCTGGCCGCCTTGGATTAGTAGGTCACCAGCGTACTCAGTGCACCGTCGGCGAAGAGACGACGAGTACGTTAGGCTCAGGTAGGTCATATCAGTATATCCATTTTATCTCTGTTAATGATTGCATCGACCAAGACTATGGTCGTTTGGCAACTAATCCGCTTCTCTTTTCAGAAACTTGGGTGTCTGCGGTCTTCTACCCATTCTTATCTTCAGCTTTGTTGGTGTATTGTATGATGAATGTTTGCCTGTTCTTTTCGTAGTCCATCTGAATTTGTTCTTCATTCTTATCCTCTCTGGAATGCAGTAACATACACTCGTATACTGAAATGCTTCTTGTATTACATTTTACATATCTTTCTTCTCAGTTTAGATCTTGTCATTGTAGTCTCTCTCTGTTTATTTTCCGAGAGATAAGGGTTTCCTTTTCCTGCTAGCCATTCAATTGGCTAACCAGCATTGGCCGGCTGGACACAAAGGCCTCACTCACACACCTACTGGTCTTATTCCTTCGGGTTTACACCGGATACGTGGTGTGTGAGTGGAACCACAAGTGGTGCAGCGCAAGCCACTTGGGGTGATGGTTTGAAGCGCAGGCGTCCTCTGGCTTCGGTCACTGTGACAGGCTAATCCGTTTCGGATGCCGCCAACCGTGTGTCTGTATGAACTGTTGACTGAAACAATTCGTCTGTGTCGTTTTGAAGCCTGACGACGGACTGCTATTGTTTGTCACTTGCATGTTATATAAAATCTAACGTATTGTGTTATTGAATGATAAGAGCACACGAAATGTCAACACTTCGCGTTGCGTCTTCATTCTCTATTGGGAACTCAGACTTTAAAAATAGAGAATCGAAATTGACAGACCACATGAGTGAAATTAACACAGACAGTGATCCCACTTAAAGCCGGTAGACCTACTTTATTATTTGGGTGGCGGCAACATAGGAGTGTATAGTTTACCAATCAATAATTGATTTTTATCGATACCGTTAATAACAATGACTATACTTGCTGACAAAGAAGACAGGTGAGTAGAATGTGCAGGAATGTATGGGCTCTGAACAAGTCACATGATGGCATGTGAGAGAATGGAAACAATTAAGAGCATATGCACCAGTGAATATCCCTAACAAATAGAAACTGAAGCGCTCTACCGGCTGCATTACGAAGCCACGCCAGGAGCTCGGAAATTTCACATTTGGACTCGGTTACCCACCCGTCCCACTGTCTCATATGGAATCCACCAAATGATCCAGTGGACCGACTGCCCTGGCAGGATTTCTCAAACAGTTCACGCTGGAATCCACCAACGCCACTGTTGAGCATAGAAATTGTATTACTAATAAGTAGTTTGGCAGATTTATGATTTAGATGAGACCCAATTGTGAAAAGTCAGGGCTTCGGCTGGATTCGAACCAGCGACAGAAACATCATGCTCAAACGCGGCAAGCGCATGGTGTTTCTGTCACTGGTTAGAAACCAGCTGAAGCCCTGATTGTTCGCAGTTGAGTCTCATCTAGAAACTAAAGCACCAATGGGATTAAATCATAGAAGACTGCCCAGTGAGTTAATGATAAAATATCAAAGGAGTAAATATGGTAAGGTGACTGATAGTAGTAAAATGCCGAACAGTAATCGAGTTGCCCGGCAAAAGTATGTAACGCACCACCAGCTTAGATACTCCAGTCTGGACCCAGGCTACTTCGCGGTACGCAATGACATGGTCTGTACGACATACAGAGCAGTGAAGTAAGATAAGGTTTGCTGAAACAGCGGAAAGAGGACTACTCCCAAATGAAAAAACAACACATAACTGAGCATTGGTATGCAACTTGTTCACATTGTTATTGTGCACGGACACCGCATCGGACTGTCAGTTTACGCTGGCTACAACTACAAAAGCACAAAATGATAATTACAATCTGAACGAGGTTCAAGCGCATAATCCTTGTCCACACGACTGTCAATCCTGCGAGCAGCACTGGGTGCCGCTGAGCAGTCTTATAAAAACTGAACATGAACAGACGAGCATACGTCGAAAAAAACAATGTCGAGATAAGATAGGAGAGCACATGTAATGATTGAAAGTAAGGGGATAACATGAGTTCAGTGTTATGCGTGCCTTACTGACTGACACGTCTCGAGTAGGACAGGTGACATGGAGTCGCAACAGATTATGATAGGTAAGGAGAGAAATCGAGTTGAACCAACTCGAACCGCTGAGTAGGTTTGCACCTGTTCCACTCTGCACGAGTATTTAAGGGTTCTCACTAGCAAAGCACCACAACCTACTATAGATGACCTTTGTTCATGTGAATAAACTAGTATGCAGATGAGTAGAACAGGCGTGGTTGTAACGGAACTTTTTGATCCTCCCAGAAATACAATCACATGTAACAACCACCATCAAGTCACAGATAGCACACTATTTGATGAATGTTGTGAGTATGACAACGATTCACTAATCGATTAATATAAAGTACCAAACCGATCGATATATAAATAGAGAGAGAAAGATAGACTCACCTATTGCCGTTTATTGACTGGTGTTCAGGTAGCTCGATACAGCTCCGACGTTTTTCAAAGGCATCCATGACCTCACGTAGCAAATCCTTTCAACAAGTATGAAAAAGAGATATGCAACTTTAAAAGCCAGTCTGAAATCCACAGCAGCTATATATATATATATATATATATATATATATATATATATATATATATATATATATAT